>NQII01000476.1:714261-725762 GCA_002778355.1 Clitarchus hookeri
CCTAGCTGTAGTCCCTCCCCCATGAAGTCGATGGAGGCCCACTACAGCCTGGTTATCGCTAACAAGACTGACGTCACTTCTGTCTGCTGGAGGAGTCGACGACTTGGGAGATATTGCGCGAACTTCCCAGTCATCACGTTCATCGATGCGACTCAAATTGCGAAGAATCTTCTGGGTCAGGTCATATCAGCCATGCAAGCCGTGGCGCGCCTCTGTGTCGGCAGGAGACTCGCCGAGACACTAACACGCGAGTTTAACCAGCCACTTGCAAACAACACTACAACATGTTCTACAGACATCACGACCCTACGGCACGCCAGTCAGGGAGACTATAGTGAGGAGCTTCAATCCCTCACCGATGCGCCTACGCGTAAATTCATTATGATAGCAAGAGTAGTCAACAGCTATGAATACGGGCCCGAAGCCCAGCTCAAGCATAAACACGGCAGCACGCCACCGCGCTACGCCGGCTCAAATGATTTGACGACCCAAGTCTGCCGCGCTGCAACCAGATTTGCAGACCCTACTAACGAGTTCTGGGAACTTCGGTTCTCGGTCTCGTGACAGCGCGGCCTTCCGTGGGCACATGAGAGATCGGCGGCGTGTGTGGGCACTCTTTGAATGCTGAGTGCGTGCGACGTGCGAGAGTTGCAGAACGATGAGCAACGGTGCAGTGACCAGGGAGAGTAGTTTGTGACGAACTGGAAAGCAGAAACTGGGGTCGTCCGGTTGGAATGTAAGAAAGTGGTCTCATTCCGTGAGTGATCGAAATCTGCATGGTGTAAATGTATGTATGGGAAATTATATTTTAATCATATATTTTAAATGAACGAGTGTGGGTTAAGTGACTGTAGGTAATATAAAAACAGTGATTGGGAGTTAAATTATAATTGCGATTAGCATAAAAAATTGCGCTCGTTAACATACATAATAAGTGTTAATAGTAGGGATATACATTTTTAAGTAGGCAAATAATGAGGAAACGAAAGTAGGGCGTCGGTGCATCGGACTTCGCATTCGTCCACTATCTTGGTTGACGTCACAGCCGGGAAAGGGAGGGTAGAGGGGATCGTGCTTGTCGGCCTGGTGCAACCATGTTTGTTTACATTATTGATTCCCAACCGCCATGCTGTATGAAGGTAATAATGGCCCAATTTACCTCGAACTGCAAAAGTCGAGTAAAATAATAAAAAGACGTAATGAAAATCGTAAAATACGAGAACAAATATTACATTACTGACCCCAACTACCATGTTGGATATTGGCGAACTTGACCTTGATCCCAGTGAACTTAAACATGAAAAATCGAGATAATTACTCTATCCAATAATGACTCCTCCCAAGATTGACTGCATCTCAGACTGGCTCCTGCCGAGACCAACTCCTGCGAAACTGACTTGAACAATGGACGAGACCAACCAGCAAGAACCGATCATACCAACCATCCATACCAACAGACGATGATAACCAATCACGAAACAAGTCACTCAATACGAATCTCATTGCTAACCTCTTCGCGCAAAACTTAGCAAATCTTCGCAAAACATAGGACACACCACAGTCATGCAGAGAATCGAGTAGTGGTTCTCGGAAAAATTATGCGGGGCTCGTCGCGAGCCATGTCACGAGCCAAAATTGAAACATCCCTCAAAATATGTCGTGAACCATGCCGTGAACTATGACAAGAGATATACGAGACGTTATATCAAACATTACTCAAAAAGTATATCATGGACCATATGTCATGAACCAAGACGCGAGCTACGAAAAGTGTCTCACATCATGTCGCGACTCACGTCATGAATCAATGCCTGAGCTATGTGTGACGAAGGTGTGTTGGCTGAGCTATGTGTGACGAGAGTCGGTTGACCACTGTGTGAATAACTTATTCACCACAAAAAAAAACATCATGGGTGAATATGGAGGCGACGCCTCCATATTCAACTTCCTCGAAGATGAAGATTAGGTGTCATGGTCTTTTTTTTTTGTGGTGGATAACACATCGGCCAACCGGCCTTCGTCACACATAGCTCAGGCATTGCTTCATGAAGTGGGTTGCTTCATGACGTGGGTTGCGTCATGACGTGGGTCGCTTTCATGATGTGGGTCGCGACATGAATTGAGACCTTTTTCGTAGCCCGCGTCTTGGTTCGTAACATGGTCCATGATATACTTTGAGTACTGTTTCCTTGCTCTCTCGTCAAGGTATGTGGCATGGTTCGCGTCATTTTGAGGGATGTATCGTAGCTTGCATAT
The DNA here is from genome assembly GCA_002778355.1 of Clitarchus hookeri. Lineage (NCBI taxonomy): Eukaryota > Metazoa > Arthropoda > Insecta > Phasmatodea > Phasmatidae > Clitarchus > Clitarchus hookeri. The sequence goes on from NQII01000476.1 coordinate 716,518, forward strand.
CGGTTCGCGACATGGCTCGAGACGATTTTCGCATCATTTTCCCGAAAATCACTACTCAATTCGCTGCATGACATGGGGTATGAGATGTTTTGCGAAGATTAGCGAAGTTTTGTGCGAAGAGGTTAGCAATTAGATTCGTACTAAGCGACTTATTTCCAGATTGGTCGTCATCTTCTTTTTGGTATTGATAGTCGGTTAGGTCGGTTGGTCTTGCTTGTTGGTATTGTCCATTGTTTTAGTCAGTTTCGTAGGAGTTGGTCTCAGCAGAAGCCAGTTTGGGGTGGAGTCAGTCTTGGGTGGAGTAAATCTTGGATGGAACCAGGCTTGGGTGGATTCAGTCATTGGCCAGTATGATAGGTCAGAATAGTTGACTGATCTGGTTGGTTGGCTTGGTCAGATGGTATGGATGGCTCGTTTTTTCGGCTCGTATGTTTAGCTGGTATGGTTGGCACGTATTGATTGTTCGTATGGTTGGCCTTGCCCATTGTGTGACCAGTCAGTCTTGTTGGACTGTTGGATGTTTGGTATTATTGCTCGTATGATTGGCTCGTGTGTTTGTTCGTATGGTTGCCTGGTATGGCCAGTTCGCATGGTTGACCTGTACGGTCGGATCAAATGGTCAGATGGCATGGTAAATTCGTATGATCGTCTGGAATGGTAGATTTGTATGGACGCTTCGTATGGCTAACAGGTATGGGCGATTTGTATGGCTAGCTAGTATAGGCGATTTGTACGGCCACCTGGTATGGTTTATTCGTATGTTCGACTGGCATGGTTGGTTTGCATGGTTGGTATAGCCTGTTCGCGTTGTCGGTTGGTCTGTTTGGATGTGACTATCGCCAGTGATTCGAAAATGTTGGTTTTATTATTCTGATTAATGTCTTAAACAACAGTCATATATATCGAGTTGATGCAGCTTATGCTGACCTTGTACATTCGAAGATTTAAGGGCATAAACATTAGGGTTTGCGAACGGTATCGCCGACAATGTAAGTAGCCCTGTTGTAGTCAGCAGTGGTACCACCAAAGACGAAATCGGGACGTGCGCCCGTCACAGGCACACCATTAAACGAACACTTCATCATGATCTCCACCCTCGAATAGCTCGCTGGTTCGAACAGTGACTTAAAATTTTAGCAAATTTTTACTTTGGTGCGAAAATATATGTATAATTACGAGCACGTCCGATAATAACATGCGTGCTATGATGGAAATGTCGAACACAACATGAATTACCAGAATAATAGCTACGAAGGTCAAGAGAGAGAGAGAGAGAGAGAGATGATCTATGATCTGTCGCATCAGACAAATAATTGTGACTTAGTGCAACTGTGACCATGTTTATCTGTAGAGGTCACGATGATAAGAGACCAACAGCCAAATAAGAGCGATAGTGAGGGGGTGATGGGGCCGACGAAATATCCAATGAAAAATAGTGGTGTCGCGGAAAGGGTCTTGTCATTGTGGTAAAAGGGCGAGGGAAGTCGAACGTTAACAAGTAATAGCACAAGGAATGGCAGCAGATTGGTGGGGAACCGACTAATCAGTCGAACTATAGCGAGATAATGGAGTTGAAGAAACTGGTTGGAGTGAGGGGGAGGGGTTTATGGGTGTCTTGGAGAGGTCAGAGTTGGTGTTCGGATAGTGAAGGGGAGGGGGGGCAGACAGTCGGGTGATGGGTTGGTAGCGAGGGTGTATGGTTAGCAGTTGGAAGTATGGTGAGTAACCGAATAATAAGTCGCCTGCTGATCATCATACCAGGGAGTGTCTGTGATTCGTCATCTTTACGAGAATCGAACCCTCATGGTCACACATCCAACATGGTCTTTGGCATCAGTGATGTAATATGTTTACCTCGATTTTTTTACACATTTTTTCTCAGTTTTCTGAGTATAAGGTCTCCTGGGTTAATGTCAAGTTCGCTTTCATCAAAATAGTGGTCGGTGCCAGTAGTGTAATTTTTTCTCTGTTGTAGATAATTTTTCTGTTTTTGACGATTTTTTCTCGATTATTCGATTTCATGGGTGCCAGGGTTAACCCATTACATCTAACATGGCTGTTGTGGTTAGCAATGTAATAATATGCTCTAATTTTAAAAAATTTTATTTTAGCGGTTTTTTTTATTTGTCTAAATTAAGGTCACTGGGGACAAGGTCACCCACATACAAAATAATATTTGTGATCAGTAACATAACTTTGTTCCATGATTTAAATTTTTTTCAAATTGTTGCAATGTTTTTTTTAATGAATTCCTGAGATCAAGGTCACCTACATACAAAGTGGTGGTTGGGGGTCAATAATGTAATCAAACATTGCCACGCTAGGCCTACGAGGGTGACCCTCCCCCCTTCCATCTTCCCCGGCTATTACGTCATCCAAGATGGACGAATGCGAAATTCGTTGCACCGACTATGCCCTGCACTCGCGCTCTCTCTCTCTCTATATATATCTACTGCTGTATTTTGTAAATAATAGATTTATGCATTTTGTACCATTGTAAATAAATTAGGAAATTACATTTTGTTCTTTTAGCCTACTTTCCGAAGGAAAGATAGGCTTATGCAATCACCTGGTTGTCTGTCTGGAATTTATGTCCCTCCCTAACAACTTTTATACCCGAAAACCGAATTTAACAAAACTAGGCCCACATGTAGTATTTTGGTGGGGTCATTAGATTTTTATGTGTTTCTATCACGCCAGGTACTTACTTTCAAAATAGCGGCAGTTTCGTAATTTAGTTTACTATGTTATATCTCGGGAACCAATTATCTGATTTTAGCGAAACTTGGAACATTGACAGTGCATTATAAAATCATTGCGTTTAGAAAGCTATGCTGTCATCGATCGTCTATTCTTTAAAATAGCGCAAATTGAAAATAATAAAGCTATTCCATTATATCTCGGGAACCATTTACTCGATTTAAATCAAAATTGGTACATTGACAGTGCTTGACGTAAGCATTGAATTAAGTAACCTTTAATGTTATTTATCCACCATTTTGGAAGATAGGGCGAATTGAAACAATAAAGCTCTTATATTATATCTCTGGAACAATTTTAAAGATTTAAACCAATTTTGGTACTTTGACAGTGCATCATGTATGCATTGACTTGTGGTAACGTTCTTAAGCGGCCATTTTAGAAGATAGTGCAACATGAAAAATAAAAGTTATATACCGGTGATTACAGTAACGATTCAAGTGATACTATTGTATACCATGTCCATGAAGTAATTTAAATGAATAAGTTTCTTATGTTTTAAATGGCGGCTATGTAAATATTCTAGGTTTATTTGCAATATTTAGCATGCTGCCTGTCCAATTTCGACCAAACTTGCTACACTGAGATAATATTTTACAATCATCAAACTTGTCAATACATAGCCTCTTTCATACGCCATTTTGTAAAATAGCGGGAAATGAAAATAAAGTTTTAATGTTATATCTCAGGAAACAATCAACTGATTCCCACCAAATATGGCATTCAAGGAATACATGTTTTAATGGGTCAGGCTATTATTTTCAAAATGGCGGCCGTATAAACAATTCAGAATGCTGTGCTATATCTACAAAACAACGTAACAAATTCCAACTTAACTTTGTATGCAGGCAGTATCTATTACAAACATCAAATTTTTCTACCCAGAGCCTGTTTTGTCCCCCATTTCGTAAGATAGTGCCACGCCAACAAACAAAGTCATATCTCGGGAAAAAATCAACCAATTGCTTCAAAGTTTGGCAAACAAGTAATACTGTAGTAGGCCATATAAATTGACAGGCTACGTTTTAAGATGGCCAGGCTCTTATTTTCAAAATAGCGCCCATATAAACATTTTAGCATAGCATGCTATATCTACGAATCAATGTAACCAATTCCAACCGAACTTTGTATGCTGAAAGTATCTATGCGAGCATCAAATGAGAGAATACATAAACTCATTAGTATGCCATTTTGGAAAATAGGACTACATGAAAAAAAATTAAGTTTTCGTGTCCTATCTTGGAAAACTATCAACTGATACCCACCAAGTTCAGGTGCCAGTTATACTTTTGTAGTCCATCTGATGAATTTATATGACTTAAGGAGGTAGAAACATATTTTCAGAATCACAGCAATGTAAATATTTTACGCCAGTGTGCCACATGTCCCAAACAATTTCTACCGATTAAATATGTAACAGTATCTATGAAAAACATATAATGTGCCAATAAATCTAAGTTTTGTTCTTCAGTAATGAAGATAACCACTACATGAGAAAATGGAGCTTTTCTGTCATATGTCTGGGACCAATCAACCGATTCCCATCGAACTTCTTACACTAGTAATGCTACAGTAGGCCATGTTTAAAGTGTGTCTGGCTTTATTTACAGTATGGCTGCAATACAAATAAGTTAGGTAAGTATCATATCTATAAAATAATTTGACATATGTCAGTATCTATTAGCAGCATCAGATATGCCTATACAGAGCCTGTTTTAGGATGTTTTGTTTCATAGCACCAAATGAGAAACTAAAGGTTTTATGCCATATCTCGGGAATCGGTCAAGCTAATTCCACCAAATTCTGCAAACAAGTAGTGTTACGGTAGGCCGTGTAAACTTACGTGAGTTAAGTGACTCGCGCGTTTGTTTTCAAAATGACGTCCCTGTAAATATTTGAAGTTGATAATCCTAGTCTACCTAAACTTCAGATTGATAAGTATCAAAGTTGATGTTCCGAATCCTACCTCCGTGATGTAGTTCGTTGCACGCCAATTTCCGGTACGAGGCGTTCTGTTTTAGAGTCCCAGTTAAGGGATGTGTGTATTTGTAATTGTCTCACTAGTATATAATTTGTTTTTGGTTGCATCTGTAGTGATATCGCTATCAACGAGACGTCAAGACCCACATATCATCTAACCTTTTAAGAACTTAATAAAAATTAATTGCCTCCATGTAAAGGGAAGTAGGCTCAATAGTTAAATTGATAACCTCTTGTTCATATTAAGACATCCATTTGTCACGAACTTGGATACGTTCAAGACAATTTGTAACAGTATATCATCCAAATAATAACTTTTTTTTACGGCAATGGCGAGCCAGCTTATGTACGTCAGCTGTTTTGTTCCACCAATGAGATTTCAATCTGCAGGCGAATAATACAGTTGTGATTGCGTGATTGGCCAGTTTCTCTCTGTGCAGTGGGCGAAGTTGCCTGTGTGGTGGAGTTGAAGATTAATTATGCTGAAAAACTAGTCACCCCCCCCCCCCCNTTGGTTTATGCTGAGTAATAAATTCAAATTGATCTGAAATCCTAGGTTATGTTTGCTTTTGTAAGATCCAGTTAGATGCTTCAGATGCTATAATCTGGCTGTGAGTGCCAAACCAAAGTGGTTCCGCCCAACTCACAACGGCAAATTGGCGAATTCCATTAGTTACCTGCAGATTGAAATCTCTGCCGAAGTTTCAATCATGCTGTTACGTCACAGGTCATGTGAGTGTATGCACAAGGCATCATAGCATTTTTGCCTCAACAGTCACTGCACAGCTTCATCAGCATTCTACCAATTATTCTCTCTACGGACCAAAAATTTTTATTAACCTAGAATTTTTTGTTGTTTCTTTAAATGACAAACGCTTGTGTCTCAACAGTTTTTAATAAAGTCGCAGAAATTAACTGAGATATTGGCCACAGTTGATCCAGTACTGTCAGAAATAAACAAGCTTTCAGCGGAACCTGGATGAGTTAACTAGATTGCCTTATTGCGTGCAAAGGAACGGAGAGATTGCTATGGTTAACTATCTGGTGAGGCCGTTAGCCCGACGTGTATTGGTGGTTGTTCTGACAAGCAACATTCTGAGAAGCGAACGGTACGCAGGCTTTCACACGAAAAATAAGCGAAATTGGTTACTCTACTTTCCGAAGGAAAGATATGCTTACGAGATCACATTTCCGTATGTGTGTCTGTATGTATATATGTGAATGCGTGTGCGAAAACCGACCATCCTTAATGAATTACAATCATTGTACCTAATCCGGAAATAAATTAATAAAAGTTAGTGCTTGATGATAAAAAAAATTTTTATATCCCTTAGTAAACTGTTATTCACTAAGCGGGTAAATTTTATAAACACAAATATTCTACTCAACTACTTGTTTTTGCATCTATTCCTAGAGGCAAAGCTTGCAAAGACGGCCCAGTACATTAATAATAATAATAATAATAATAATGGTTATTATATGCTTTTCGCGGTTGAGCACTTCTGAAAGCCCTGTTTATGACTTACTTTTCTGACAAATTTCTATCGTTCCACCATTTGTGAAATAAACATTGCGATGGACCCTGACACTTTATTCATAAACTGAATGCTACTGGTTCGTAAAATCTTATTTTTATGGGCAGAAAACAAAAATAAAACCAAATTAAACTAATTACGTCCATACATTTCAACATCGTACTTCTAGTACGACGGAAGGCAAAAAACCTACTTTCCTTAAATCACCACTAGTTTTACCGTGCGTATTTCACTCACTGCTTACGTTATAAAGTTACGTAGTTACGGGCAAAGAATTTTTTTTTTCAAATGTTGATTTCAAATGACGGCCGGGATCGAACCCACGACCTGCCGAAGACCAGCAACACACGCTGCCACGCCACCAAACCGCTTGGTTGTATAATACAAATAATTACTAACTTAAGCGAAGGACGTGCCGGACGATGCCGCTGGTCGGCGGGTTTTCTCGGGGATCTCCCATTTATCCCGCCCTTGCATTCCCGCGCTGCTCCATTCTCACCTCATTTCACCCTCGTCGGCTTTCATGACATTGTTGTTAAGGGTCGCTCAAATATCTCAACTCAAGCGAAGGAAAGAGGGTCGGGTAGAGGAGAAGGTTGATTGTCAAGGTCAAGTCGTTACCGCCCAGTTTACAAAGGAGTCTGTCAAATACAGTAAGTTATTTTAGGCTGAGAAAAAATACGCGCTCATTCTAACGTACACACGTGGTTCCTAGGCTGTTTCGGCGATCTCATCAATAAATATTTCCCGAATGCAGCACCAAACACGCAGGACGACACCGAGTCTGGAGCAACTCATTCTCAGTCACGCAGTGCTGCGAGCCAGAGGTCAGGAGAAAATGCGGTGAACGGTAGAGGAAAAATGAAAGGGCGTTTGACGAGGACTGCTAACTCTTCCTTTCACGCGAGACATCCAAGGAATCATCACCATACTCCGAGAAAGTTGACGTTACAAAGTTGCATACTGCCGGATAAACTTATTCCGTTTTTTTCCCGTCCTTTTTTACGTTTCAGAAATCCCATAAGTAGTGCTTTTTTTCTTCATCCGTCACACTTGGCCGATAAATACGAGTATCCAGGTTAACTGCAGCCAGAACACTGCACAATGCTATTGGAACTACTTGAGAACTTGACAGTCATCGTATGTATCGTCTGACTTTCTTTACAACGGATACACAGCTCATAAACTGGGCTACTTGGAGTTCGAAAGTCGAGGATTCAAGTCACAGTATGATCCAAACTAATGTATATATAATATATATATATAATATATATAAGACAACCAGCATGATGTTTGGATGCTGAAACATAGATGCGGAAGCGGAGAAGTTGACTGATTTGGACTTGTCCATAAAAGGCTGAGGATTATTTAGAAATAAAACAGGTTCATTTAGTTACAAAACTAATCAAATGTGGACTTTTTTTTTGCTAGTTCTTGTTCTTTGGACGTCGCTCGAATCCATTAGGGCAGATAATTAAGAGTGTAATATTAAGTGCATTATAAAGAATAGCTGGTGTCCTTATTAATTGAGTACAGCTGTAAACATTGCAAACTATGCAGGTCATTTACAAGAATCGCTAGCTATACTAGGGCGCCTGCACGTGTTTGTCATGCTGTAATCCTGAGCTTGTAAAGGGGCATATAAATACGAATTCAGTGCTTTGGCTAATGTTTTCACAAAGGCGTGATAATTTTACTAAAATATAACATATACCGTTGTATGGTATTTTAGGGTTTAAAAAGCGTTCATGTATACAAATTCAACTTTCTGTAATTTTTTTGTTTAATACATTCATTTGTACACAATTTACCGCATCTGCCGGTTACGAATCTTTGCTTCCAATTACAACAGTAAACCATAAAAGATGGAATAACTTCAAAAACAATAGCGTTCAATGTGTTTTTATGGTGGGATACACTCCCACCATAAAAACACATTCAAACACACCGCAAGAAAAAAGATAAAGGTCCTTATTTTGTGCGTTAATTGATTTACGTCTACAATATTGGTAGCCATCGTATGTTACGTCTCTCTTTTCCCCAGTTCAGCGACACTAATTTCAGTCAAGGGCTAGAAGTAAGTTCCAGTAAATACGACGTCATTAAACATTTTAATATATCAAACATCAGTGTGATACCGACTTGTGGTTAAAGGTTATTAGAAGGGCGGTTTACAACTTAGCATACGTTACATTGATATTTGAAACATCCATGACTTATTTGGTGTTTAAATTTACTGCCATAAAATTTTTTTCACCAAAACGAAATCGTTAAATTGATAGTAAATGTTATAAGTGTGGTAATACAGACAAAAGAAAACTGCGATTACACTTATTCTGATCTTATTTCGGCAGTGCCCGTATTCATTTGTCCTCCAGTGCCTGGTCCCGTAGGGTATTACAGGAGGATTAACATTCCAGATCTTTAAACAAAACAGTACTGACAGCAGGCCAGCACATACAGTATGTATATTTACCCAGACATTCCATAGCCACATCAGCTCTGGAGCACATATTTCTGCTGTGTCGTCCCTGCCAGGCATATATTGTATCCCATACCAGGTAACATTCGCCACCAGACGTTAAATAATCAGCAGCAGTTGAATGAAGCTCAATAGAAAGAGATACGCCCTTTCCAATATCTGTGGGTGGGCGTGGATACCACCTCACGTGGTGCTAACGGCGGCACAAAATCAGTAGCGAATCCGGAAAAGAAGGGGGGAGGGGTGGTCACAGATGACGTACCCCCCTCTCCTCCTTCCACAGACCTTACATCGACATGAAACTGTCCCGTGAATGTTTTGAAACTGAAACGAAATAACATAAGAATTGTTTGAAATGCCTATTTTATTTCATTAATTTATTATTGCTTTTTTTTTATAGAACTATGACTAAACAGAGCCCTCCTCCCATGTCACGAATCGAAAGTTTAACCCTGTGCCAGCACAATGGCACAATCTCCCCCCCCCCC
>NQII01000476.1:725771-756098 GCA_002778355.1 Clitarchus hookeri
CCCCCCCCCCAACTCACAATAGAAAGTGCAGATCCTTCCCCGCGCAGAATATTTTATTACATATTATACCTCGTCGCACCGCCTCGTGCCTTACAACACACGTTCGTACGACCGGACACGGAATCAATAAAAAGTACGTTATCCTGTTATCCTGACCTTCCCACGGTTGTTGCAAACCAAACGACGAACATTTCGACATGGAGGAAGTCGTTGTCCGATTGATACGAGAAATGTTCAGTGGCCGACAAATCGAGAGTGACCGGGCACACCGAGGGAGTGTTGAAATGTGTCGGCGCTCGTGGGGAAACCAGAGCTGTGTGCGTCAAGCTCGTTCACGGCGAAGTAAGCTCTTTCGAAACGCACCTGCGAAAAACAAAAATCCCTTCCTACAACTGCATACCAATATGCAGTTGTACACACTGGAATACAGCTCAGCGCCGTGCATAGCTAAAGCTAGGCCAGGCGTGACAACTATAGCGAGGCCCTTCCCTTCCAAACTTGTTAAACCTCCCTTCCCACAGCGCAGTCACCTTCCCCACTATATGCTCTGTTCTCGAGCGCCCGCGCCTAACATTTTATTGATAAAACATTTTACATTTTATAAATAAACATATTTATATGTATGCATTTTATCGTGAAATATATAGTAACCCACAACCAAACGAATGCTAAGTATTTAAATATTTTTAATTATGTAAGTTTTTTTCCCCCGGGCGCGAGGCCTTGTGCGGCCGCTCCTGCAGCACTCTCCTAAGAACCGCCTTGATGTACGCTCCTAGTTAAGTTGTAACCGAAGTGATCAACATACACTGAAGAGCCAAAAAAAATGGTACACCTGCCTAATATCGTGTAGGGCCCCCGCGAGCACACAGAAGTGCCGCAAGATGACGTGGCATGGACTCGACTAATGTCTGAAGGTATGCAGGAGGCATTGAAATCTGCGCCAATTTGAGAAAGGGTTGCACGCCTGTCACGTTTAATGATTATCGTCAGTCGTCGTTTGTCCCGTTCGTTTACGATCTTTTTCCGGCCGCAGCGATGTCGAAGATTTGATGTTTTACCGGATTCCCGATATTCACGGTGCACTCGTGAAATGGTCGTGAGCGAAAATCCAAATTTTATCGCTGCCTCGGAGATGCTATGTCCCATCTCTCGTGCGCTGACTATAACACCACGTTCAAACTCACTTAAATCTTGATAACCTGCCATTGTAGCAGCATTAACCGATCTAGCAACTTTGCCAGACGCTTGTTGTCTTATATAGACGCTGCCTACCGCATCGCGTTACTCTGATTGGTTCTATACCTCTGTTATTTGCATACGCACGCCTATACCAGTTTTTTTGGCTCTCCAGTGTAGTTCTTAACACTTAACAGCTATATTGTGAGTGTGATGTTTAAATGTATGGCCACCGAAGTTAGTATTCCCTATTTAAAACTCTCTAAGAGTACGAATGTGCATATTGGCAACACATTACTATTTTTTAAAATGTCACGATTTTGTAGTGTAGTCCATTCACGGTTACTTCTAACTTTTCTGAAGCCCTGCTGACTTCCGGGATATTTCTCCGCTTCATGCAAACAATGCTTAACCAAGTCTGGAAAACCACACCAAGAGGATAACGCACAGCATTCGTGTGGACTCAGTGTAATAACATTTTGCATAAGAACTATTTCTTACTGAGAATTACCAACACACCTGTTTTCTCACCGTTTTCATTCATATGAATTACAAATGCAAGGTTATATATATATGTATAAGTAAAAGTTCAATTTAACCAAAAATAAGGTGCTTTTATGTTAACATAAATATAAAACGCTTGTATATGTGGCATATTTAATAAATAATCAAACACGTCATACATGGGGTGATTTTTCAAATGTTTGATTCTAAAACTGTGAAGAAACCGCGGTTTAATATATTGTTTTTGTGAATATATTGCTTATGTACTTGCATTATATGAGATTTTGTATCTTCATGGCATCACGAGGGGCTAATAGAGTGCAAGTATGCTAGTAAGCATCAGAATTCTTTCTGAGCATGATGGAGGTGCACAAAGTTTGTCCTTAAAAGGAACACCGATAAGAGGTGATTTAGCTCTCGCTTCTGACCTTTCGAAAATGTATCGTTCGTATGTCTATGTGATACACTGGCATGCCTGAGCTGAAACATTGCCAACGTGCGTATGTATCTCTGCAGGTTCATAAAGAATTGGGGACTATTTTAGAATCGTTATATAGCTCTGATATTATAACGCGTACTCTGTAATTTAAATAATAATATATTAGGCGACTAGACTTCCCCCCCCCCCCCTTTNCTTTTCAATGGTCAGGTTTTTGGTGTGTAAACATAGACGTTTCTTCGGAAGGTTCAAGATTAACACAACTTAAAATACTAGGGTTTTTTTCACCTAGGAATATCGCTTCGATTCGGAAATATAAATATGTAGCACTGTTCGGGGCATGAAGTGTACTATCTTAAGTTCGTTAGTGGGCAATTTTTTTTCCCCTATTTCTGTAATGGGTGGCCTGTTTTCTCTTACCTTAATTTGGTTACATGCACGCGTGTGTGTATTATAAATAAATAATTGTATATATCTATAAATACATAAATTATGTGCAAAAATGTCTTAGGTTTTCCCGTCGCATCAAGGGTTAAATATTTTATTATTAAAATTAGGTTTACACTCGTATTTGCAGATGTGAGCGGGTCGAATATTCTGTTAGATTTTTCCTCAAAAACGGTTTCACATTAATTTACCACTATGTACGTGGGCGTGGAAATATTTCTAAGTACACATATGCATCAGCGAATGAAAGGAGTCATTCGTTGGACTACGAAGAGAATAATAATGACCCGATTCGGTATATATTCCTAGAGTTATCGAACTGGCCAACAACGCATCGTGTGCGAAATGGTAGCTTTAAATACCTGTAAAATGCAAAATGGCATCTCGGTATCTTTGTGCAATGTAGTGATTTTTTTTTTTAAGTTAATACGTACACATTTGTCTGCATTACGTGTTGCAATTTTTTGTATGTTTTTCATCCTCGAAACGTAGCTGGCTCGTGATTCTAAAAGTCCGATGTTGCGTATTCGATGTGAGAAAAAATTGGGCAACCCCCTCCTCTTATAATGAAGACATATATATTTTTTATTCGTGACTGTATTAGATTCTCCTAAAATAGTAGCGTGAGTTTACATTATCTAGGTGGTGTGCAAGCTAAAATCATAATAAAAGTTAATTTAATTCTATTTTGAGATGGAACGAGTTGCTAGGACAAGCGGGAACAAGTAAGGACTAGACCAAGAAACCATCCCGGCATTCATCTGGAGTGATTTCTAAACTAGAATTTCGGACTGAACGAGTCGAGTATCGAACCCAGGTCCCCTTGAACATGGGTCTTCCCCGGTGTTGACTTGTGCGTGCAGATATCTGTGGTTATCACCTATGTATTGAAGTTGGCTTGTGAGAGAAATAAAACAAGCTGCTGGAGCGACAAGCCTNCAGTGCGCTAGAGCAAAGTCCAATTCAACACCTGGTGCAGCGCGGCTGGACGAGTGCGTGAACTCAGATTACGACTGCACGTGCCTCTCGTTTACTTCTGTAAGTATGCTTCGGTCTTTATTGTTTTATAGTGAGTCTATCAGTCTTTCCTGCAATTGGGATATTTCGGGCTCTGTGTGTGCGCGCGCGTGTGCGTAGGCGCGTGTGCGTTTGTGTGTGTGTGTGTGTGTATGTGTATGACGTATGAGCAAGTTGAGTATGTACCATTTATTTCTTATTTCTTAGTTTCACAGCATTACAAGGTATTTTCGGTTTCACCAGAATTAATAAAAAATTTCACATTTTATTTTTATATGAAAAAAAAAAAAAACAAAGGTGGAGTTCGATCCAGATTTTATTTACAAAACATTTGTACATATAATTAATTTCCTACACTTGAAAGGGATTTACATAACTCTAACATTTATTGACCTCTGTACTGCACTGGTTGCAATATGCTCTAATTTTTTTTTCGCACTTTTGTAGTCTTTCCTTATATGCATCGACGAGGTTGAAGGGTGTTGAATGCGAGCTGTATGCGCGTGTCGTTGCTGTAATTCGTATTGTGGTATAAATCTGCATGGCAAACTNTGAAAGGGATTTACATAACTCTAACATTTATTGACCTCTGTACTGCACTGGTTGCAATATGCTCTAATTTTTTTTCTCGCACTTTTGTAGTCTTTCCTTATATGCATCGACGAGGTTTAAGGGTGTTGAATGCGAGCTGTATGCGCGTGTCGTTGCTGTAATTCGTATTGTGGTATAAATCTGCATGGCAAACTAGCATCTCAGGAATATAACTATGTATTAGTTCGCGTAATTCATAAAGATTGAATACTATTGACACCTGCTGGATTAGAAGCCACACACATATACATACACATGTTTGCATGTCAATTCGGTTAAAGTCACGTAGCTGTGTTGTGACTCTGAGGGGGAGAGTGGATGTGTTTTACCGCGGATCAGATTTATCTCTTAATGGAGCGAGCGCACGCGAATTTATGAAAATACAGAAATTTGTTTGCCGAAGGTAACTGTTTTTTAATGTATTTGTGGTGGGTGTACCTTTACGCTAGCGTCTCCTTACGGTATATAATTTTTTCCCTGCAAAACTTACCGTATGTGGATTATGTATGCGTAGAAAGAGTTTTATATGCTGACAATGGGTGTTATAAAAATCGCCGCACGTGGCGTAACCATATGGGAAATTTTTTTCCCGCTGCCTAAATTTCCTAATGTACTGATTTTAAACTTAGGAGGAAATGTTTTTAATGATGAGCGTCTATGCCTGGGTTAGAGGGGATGCATGGGATCCTTCACTAAGCGCATCGCATACCGTGAGGGGTAGCGAAGTTTTAACTTTGTTTTTGGGTTTTTCGAGCCATGATTACTTTATAGAAAGAAGCGCATCGCATCCGTACACGACACATGATTTTTTCCAAATCCTTAATTTATTTTTTAAATAATTACGTTCGTGCACGTAAAATATATCATACGTTATTTTAGTGGCGGCTAGAGTCTCATTAAATATTTTTCTTTAAATTATAACAAAATGTATATACTACAAAAATAATTTCCTTTACCGACAGTGTTTTTTTTTTAACTTACATGAGCAGGACGTAACTTGAGGTAAAATAAAAATGTATGTATATTTTAAACACATTTATTTATGCACACACATAATGATATCATTATTATTCTGCATAATACAAAGAATAATTTTTTTTTAAAAGGACCATGGGTTCCTCGTATTTTTTTTTATATACCACGGGTTATCATAACTCCACAGTATTACGGTTTCTGAGTTGCACGGGACACAGCAATATCTTTGATTTTTGAACTCGTGAAGTCTTGAGGCGAACGTCTCGATGAGTTCTCGAAACGGCGGGCAGCGGCAATGCTTGTGAAGGTCTACAAAGTTCGTTCCGATGGGGCATGCATTGCGAATCGCCGACTCTAAGCGTCTTTCAAACATATACACAGGTTAGTAGGTTAATAGGTAATTATGGCAGAGTCCAGCATTGTCGGAATTTCCTCGTACGAAATATTTCCCTCGTCCCACCTTAGTCAGTGCGTTCCGTACGTCTGTATGCGATACGTCTGTTGCGTAGTGCGATCCAGTTGCTTCCATGGACACGGCGGTAAAAAAAGTAAAAAGTTTGGTTTTGTATTCGTTACTGTACGATATGGCAATCAGCTTGATGGTGTACGAGTCCGTCCAGCGAAAACCTTGGATGTTGCAAAACATTTCATACGATTTTTGTTATATAGAAAAATTTTAAGTTTCCATGCACACGTAGAGTTTCGCAAATTGTTTTACAAAGTAATTTAAAACTTTATCGAGGTTCATACACATTGGACGTCTTCAACGGGGACGTCGTCTTCCACGGGCATTGACGTCGCGAGAGCTGCTTGGCGGACCTTGGACCAACCCCTGCGACGCGGAGTGTTGGGAACCGAGGTGCTGCAGCCTTCGAAACCCTCCTTGCACGGGAGGCAGTCCCTTATGTCTTAGTCCTATTGCAGGTAAGCCGGCAAATACTACTTTAATACTGTCGAAATTTTGTATGGTGCGTATACCAGTATAAATTCTTTCTGCAGGTGTGGTAACTCGTCCCGTTTGTCCAAGGCACTAAGCGAGCACACCCTTCCAAATGCCAGAATTGCCGAAAGGATTTTATGGCCGCTTGGACAACACACGTACATTTCTAAGAACGAGAAAAATGACTGATTTCGCGAGGGGGCTCGGGGTGCGTCTTATAAAGAGTTTTTAAGGGGGNGGGGGGGTAGTCTACCCTCGCGAATAAAGTAGGGCGCCGATTGGTTGGTACGAAGGTTTTAGAAAACACCGAGTAATTAGCCAATGAGAAACATTGGCAGAGCAATTAAATATATTGGAAGGGGGTGGGCAATTAGCTAATGAGAATCAGGGGTATGGCAATTGGTCAATTAAATATATTGGAAGGGGGAGTGGAGGAACAGTCGTATGCTGGGCGCGGTGCTGGGGACAGCACCAGCAATGTTAAACAAATTACCAACGAAAAAAAAACTAGATGGCGGGCGGTGGTTTGATGCCTACAAAGATGGCGGACTGCACCGACCAAGTTGGCGGACAGTTGCACCTACCAATATGGTGCACTGCACCGACCAAAATGACGGATGGCTGTACCTAGCAAGATTGAGGAATGTACAGACCAAAATGGCGGACAGTAGCTGTGACGCCTACCAAGTTGGTGTAATGTGAGTATGGGTGAAAAGGGGCATGGGAAACCTCCGGAAATATAATTTTTTTTAACTACATTTATTAAATACATTTTAAAATTTTTTTAAATAATTTGTAATTTTTTAAAATTATTTGTAATATAATTTTTCTCATTTTTTTGGGGAATTTTTGGAATTGTTTTTAATGTTTTGGATTTTCCGGATTTTCGAGGTTAAAGATCACTATATCCAAGGTCCGGGTCAAGGTCACCTTGGATCAAGATGACCGCCGGCTGACATGAATGACAGAGCATGAAGAGCTCAGATGCTCTGGTCCCAGTTCCCGGTGTGCCAAAGTCCCCAGTATCCCTGTACTCACCTACCATCCTTTTGTCCTCTTCCGCCATCTTTCTTTACGCAGACTATTCCAATGTCATCTGGTAGGAGAGCTGGTGTCCCGCCATCTTGCTCTCCGTAGTTCGTTTCCGATGTCGTTGCTAGAGTGCGCCACTGGCGTCCGCCGTCTTCGTTTTTCCTGTCGTCTGCTACAAGGCGCCCCCAGCGGCCGCCATCTTCGTTTCCGATGTCTGTCGCTAGGGGCATTGGTGTAGCTAGTGTCGGTGTTTAAGGTCGAATTTCATCGTACAGTAGGCGGGACTCTCGCCCTTACTTTTGTTGTTCGGTGCAAGTAGCTCAAAAATACTGCAGGGAAGCAAGTGGTTTCGATCGCCACCCTTATGTTGCCGGTCAAGTAGCTTGATCACTAGGTTACCGACGCACGTCGAAACGGGGTACACGCACCGCAACACGCCTTCCGCCATTCGAAAAATAATACGTGTATATATTATTTATATACACACAGACGCCTAATTCACACCATCAAAGTTTATCGGTTGGGTTGGGCGGAGGGGGCTGTGGTTCGGTAGTTGGCATAGGGGCTGGTGGTTGCGGTTCATCACAAAGCGCCTCCGCCATTCGAAATAAAAATATATACGTAATTCTCACTGGTCTTAATAAGCATATAATAAGTTAATATTTAAAAAAAACGCTAACTCGTAAGCACACCGTGCGATGTATCATCAGACGTGTAATTGCTAGGATAATATGAATACATCGTCAGAAACATCGCGCACTCGCATAAATCCGCAGCACGTTGGATATTACAGGTAAATACACGTCATATAAAATTTGTACAGATACAATGATCCTCATGTAACATACGTTTTTAAACGTTACTCGTAAACGTTACCAATAATAGAGTTTAAACGTATGTGACGCGTCACACACATACTGTATACATACACATATACACATCTCAGTGGGAGGTATATGGTGTGTCTACCACTCCACAATGCACTCGATTTCGACCGTCAACAATGTAGGATATTCCTAAATAGAAATACGTTAGAAGTGCACACAGCAGGTTTTCAATAGTTAACAGTACACGACCATGATCACAGAAAACGGAGGTGCGGCTAAATAAAAGTACACACAGCATAACATCGTATACATTGCGTACCAGAGCGTGACCGTAGGCGCTGGTTACATTGCCGCGTTTTCAGAAATTCACCACTGGACCCACCAGCGGCGAATGTTCTAGTGTGCACCCGTGTAAACAGATTGAAAGAATTTCTGTACATCAAGTTTTTATACTATATATATATATGTATATCTTTTGAATGCAATTAAATTAACTAACACATGAAAACCATATTAAACAATGAACTAAAGTACGTTCTCATTATCGTGCTCTTTCTTTTTAAAATGCAAATCAAGTCTCACATTTTTCTGCAATATACATATGTGCACAGTTCAAGGCACAATTTTTTTCCCGTTGCAATTAAACTAGGCAATTTTCCTTTCTTTGACTTTACCGTTCACAAGTTCTCTATTTATTTACATGTGTGATAGTAAAGTTGTATTCGATAATTTATCGACTGATGCTTTGGTGCACGTCAACCATGTCCACCGACATTTCAGGTCGATTAGACAGGTAAATACATAGATTCAACAGAACTCTACCAAAATAGTAGTTTCCGAACGTCTGGTGTACACCGGTTGATACATCGATGTATTTCCGAAAACGCGGCAGAGTTACAGGAGGGGGGCAGTGGCAAAATGCAAGGGCGGGGACGACAACATCCACTACATGGAGCATGTAGAAGAGAGTTGTTACAAGCACTCATCATCTTCTTAAAGCATTTATAAAGAAAGAGTTTTATATCTAAGATATTTACTGTCGGGTTTGATCCTGATAAAATATACAAAAACAACGAACCTATAGAAATATGTATTTCTATTTCGTCATCAAGAGCAAAAAAAAAAAAAATTCTTATAAAGCGAAGCCCAAAGGTAGCTCAGCCTTAGTCTTCAAAATGTTAAAGATCACATTATAATGGTATATGCTATAGAAGGGAATTTAAGAAACGCTACACGTGCAGGTGATAATGCGCGGGAAGAGCGTGTCTGTATCGCTCTCATAGCTCCCGCGCATCTAAGTCTCGAACATGCACTAAGTATCCAGCGAATGGAGTGGAGAGATTTGGGAGGCTCTTTAACAAAGGGGTCTTCAGAATGAAACGAGGTGAATATGGGGTAGCGCCGGAATGCAAGGGCGGAATAAACGGGAGATCCCCGAGAAAACCTGCCGACCAGCAGCATCATCCGGCACGATTCCCACGTTCGAAAATGTGGGAGCGACCCCGCCGGGAATCAAATCTGGTTCGCCTTTGTGGAAGGCGACCGCTCTAGCCACTGCTCCAACCGCGGCCCCCGAGGGGAGGCGGCCCAGCTTCCGCGTGCAGGCTGGCTGTCGGAAGTGGAGGCGGCGAGGAGAGCGTCCATCCCAGGCCGCAAGCATCCGCGGTCCAGATAACCATCTCGCCGCTCGAGCACAGCGCGCCCGCACGCTTTCTACCCGCATCGCATTGTCTTCTGCCCTACCAACAAAGCGCCAATTAAACACCGCCTCGCCTGTCTCGAACCGGTTTCCACGTCTGAGGACGAGGAGCGCAGTGGCGATAAGGACTACACTGCCACGCGCATCGAGTGTGCCATCGCCACTACGCACAAGGTTCTCAACTGGCATGTGGTGTTCTCGTCGTGCCGTGTCTACCCTACGGGACTTTCTGCGGCGGCCTTATCGTTGTGCTGCTTGGAAGTCTGTTACAAGGTTCAACGTAGGACCCTCGAGTACTTCCGTATGTATCTAACCCAAACATTTTGAGATACAGCACTTTGAAAAAGCAGTTTTCAGTTTTGTTGGCATGTGTGACATCTTGAATGTAATCGACAGGCATAATCTAAAATGTGCATTGTTTTCGTAGGTCTGCTTATCAGGCGCACGTCAAATAGTTCCGTAGTAAAAACGTTTTTTTCCTACATAATGCAACGGATTTCGAATGAAGCGCGACGGGTAGACTACCTGGTGCTTGAACTGCGTTGTAGCATTTTTTAAATACGCGTTTTGTTTTGACGAAACTATTTAACTAGTCCCCAATTTGTTTACCTACATAAATAAAACATACCTCAAACGAGGACCGGATGGTACTTTAAAGACACCACGCACGCTAGAAATAAACTCGTTTGCAAAAAAAAAAAATTGTTACCACGAACGAATCACGCGAGTATAACGAAGGTTGCCACACAGTATCGTCATGGACCGAGATGTGTAACATTTGCGTGCTGTTTGCTTGCGAGGATGTGCCACTAGGAGGCATATATGTCCCTCCATCATTCATAGCTGCAAGACACCAAATAAGATCTTAGTAGCAGTGTGAGCTAGAGTCAAGTTCAGTGAACATGCAGCATGCTCCGATGGCGCATTCGACAAGCCTTTGGTCATCTGGATGAGTTTTAAAAAGGCCCCATCGTCGGCCTCCGAGAGGCAGGTAAGACATATCAGTGCATTGATCGCCACTTGAACCGTTCCGCCTATACAGTAGGTCAGTATAGGACGCAGTGGGAACAGGAGGGCACACACGCGTTGAGAAGGTTGGCGGACCACCTGCAAGGAGGATCGTTTCATCATGCGACAGGCTGTAAACACTCCATAGGCGTCGCTGCGCACCATCCAGGGACATGTCACAGCAGATGGTGATATGCTTGCGTCCACCAATACCATATCCAGGCGGCTAGCCGAGCGGGATTTGTCGTCGCGGTGTCCCTTACGACATCTATCATTACGACCTGAGCATCGCCGAGCCCGTGTAACCTTCTGCTGGGAACGGGCGGATGGCAGCTTGCAGATTGGCGACGAGTGGTGTTCAGCGACGAATCACGGTTCTGTCTGGATACATACGACAACCGAATTCGAATCTGGAGACGTCGTGGCCAACGCATTGTTCCACGCTTCATTGCAGAGCGGCACACCGCACCAACGAGAAGTGTCATGGCGTAGGGTGCAATTTTACGCGATTCCCGCACGCTACTGTTGGTGATTGAAGGAACCCTGACGTCGCGATGATACGTCCAGGAAATTCTGCGACCATGGGCGCTCCCCTTTCTGATGCAGCTTGACAACCCAATTTTCCAGTAGAATAATTCCCGGCCTCTCTCAGCACGAGTATCTGGGGCCTGCTTTCGTGACGTCGACATTCTTTCTTGGCCAGCAAGGTCCCCAGACCTCTCACATCTAGAACGTATGGAATCAGATATAACGGCAACTTCGGCGTATTTGGAGGGCCAGTTGTGCCATCTGTGGCAGAATATTCCTAAGAAGAACATCATCCGACGTTTGTATGCCTCTATGCCCGATCATATCGTCGCCTGCCTCCGTGTTATGGGTGATCCAACACCATACTAAGTGTGCATCCTGCAAGAGTTGGTTACCTACAATACTTGCTTGGTGTGGTACAATAATTTGATGTTTTATGTATACATACTACCATGTCCAGTGCCTGCACCCACTTACATGCTCCTGCAATCACACCTTTAGGGTAATCAATTTTTTTTTGCAAATGAGTGTATTATCTTGTAACCCTACAGCATCGTAAAAAAAAAAAACTTTGCTTCTTAAGACTGATGGATCTTACAACCTACTACCCAGACACGAGCGAAACCACGATAGGAGTATGTATTGAACACTAACGTCTTTCGACCAACATAAAATGTAGGGTCACTTTTTTAAGCGCCTTAGGTGCACACAGCACGACGAGAATGCCGAGCACCAGTTCAGAGCCCTGATGCGCACGTCGGCGTAGCCCTTATCGCTCCCACGCTTCTCGGCCTCAAAACGCGAGTGACGCCTCCCCTCGTCCGGCGTCACTCGCGTCATGACGGCAGGCGTTCCCGTACAACCGTGTACACACTACCGAGCATTTTCCCGTAACGCAACACCGAACCAAACAGAGCACTGTTCGGTTCGTTGCTCAGCCCTCTGCGCTGCTCCTATTCCCCGCCTGAGCCGAGCTGGGAGCCGTAGCAAGCATGCTTATAAGGGTCACCCTAGTAACAAATTATAAACGCCTCATGGTCACGTTCAGTTGAAAGGAAGCAGCCGAACCCTCATACGCCACCGAATGGCTTATTGTTGTGAGACCGGAAGCCTAGACTCCCATAACTCACTGGGTGTTTGCCAAACAAATTCACCCCGACACTTTCTCAAATCATTGGGTCGGCGGCGGGGGCAGTGTGCAGGTGGGTTGTTGGGCATCGGTCCCGTATTTAGGCTGTTAATTGTAAGGGCGCATTGCGACGGCGATGTAAAAAAGCATAAACACGCTTCGCGCTGTGTTGTTTGCCCAAAATTTCAAGCGAACTCTACAGGGTGATTCTAAAATCATGGGACACACATTTAGAGGTGGTAGAGCTCACTAAAACAAACAATTATTCTATAGGAATATATGGGTGGAAGTGACACGTTGAGGCACAAACACAAAAACATAACACATTAACGGAAACATAAAATGTTCATTAGCGGCATACTTAACGAGTGATTCCGTACAGAAAAATGTTAAAACAGTTGCTGGAAATGCATCCACCAACAGTCACGCATGCTTGGCGACCTCTACATATGGCGTGCTTGGCTGACAATGGTGGCGTGCGTGAAATACCCGGCGTATTTGAATCTGTTCGTCAATCACTCCACCGACGCTACCAAGCTTGCATTACTGTCGGTGGTAGCAATTTTGAGCAATTGTTATAAACATTGCTGTAAAAAGGCATTTAGCGGCGACGTTGTAAATAAAAAATGTGTTGGATTTCATGTGTTATTTTTGTGTTTGTGCCTCAACGCGTCACTCCCGCCCATATATTCCAATACAATAATTGTTTGTTTTAGTGAGCTCTACCACCCCTCAATGTTTGTCCCATGATTTTAGAATCATCCTGTATATGATTTTTACAAAGCAATCTGTTTAGAAAAGATAAAACACTGTTACTATAGTTTAAAACACTGTTTTTAAGAAGAATATCTTAAACAGATATCTACTCACAACGACTTTTGCTAAATTTGTCACTTTTCAACGACCACACTAATGTTTCAATAACCAAATTTATGAATTGGGAACAAAATGTCGGCTTTCATTTCAGTACTGGAAAAATATATAAATTAAAATATTCCATAGTTAAAAAAAAAATCAGAATAGACGCAGCTGCTTACAATGAGACCCGTGTGACAACTAGAGAGGCTCCTTTACAAAACATGCGAACTATGCGTTAATAGAAGTCCTCATTGTCGCTCAGATTGTAGCAAGAAGTGGTCGTGGTTGTTCAAATGTGAGCAGTCATTTAATTTGACTTGGATTTGGAGGTAGTGGCATATGTAGCAAACCAGGGTAGTAGTAGAAAAATGGGAAGTTGGGCACATCTGGATCTGGGATCGGAGCTCGGAGCTGTTCATACTGGCATGCCGATCCCGTGGCGGCCATTTTCCCCTAAAAATGTCTCCCCCCTCCCCCTTAAAAATCCACTAAATTGTCTTCAAAATTTTTCTTTTTTCCCTTAAAATTTCCCTTATTCCCCTAAAAATTTCCGTTTTTTTCCTAAAAAAAAGCACTGATCCCCCAGCTGCTAAAACGATCCCCGGAAAGGCAATTTTCGATCCATCGGACAGATTTGGGGGGATCGTTTTCGAGGGCAGAGCAGTGGCGGGCCATATTGGATTTATAGGCATAGGGTATGCCAAATCGATACAAGAGGTCCAGGGACCAGAGTCAGACCTAACCATCAACCATCTTGGTTCTGACAGCCATCTTGTCCACCATATTGGATCCAGGTGACCTTGACCCCAGTGACCTTTGACCTTGAACCCAAACAATCCTAAAAACCCACAAATCCAAAAAAATATTAAAAATTAATAAAAAATAACTTAAAAATGTATTTTTGAAAAATTACATTTCCGGAGGTCCCCCAGCACCACGCCCAACATACGACTGACCCACCTTCACTTCCCTCACCCCCACCACCCCCTTCCAATATACTCAATTGCTCCACCAATGTTCCTCATTGGCTAATTGCCCCACCCTCACCATTTCATGCTCTATCATTTTGGACACCCAACCGCCATATTATATGTAGGTTACTTTGACCTTGACCCCGTGAATTTAAATGACCTTGAACCCAAAAATTCTCAGAAGTCCCAAAAAAAATTCCACAAAATACCCAAATATTTATAAAAAAATAATTTTTTAATCTATTTTAAAAAAATTACAAAATCAATATTTTTAATATTTGAGCTTAGTAGGGACGAGGGACTGGAACCGACCAGCCACCATGTAGGACCCAGGTTAATTTGACCCATAACTTTAACCCTATAACCTTGACATTGGATGACCTTGAAAACAAAATCTCGAAAAATAATAAACATTGAATGAATTCATAAAATTCAGCGAGATATTACATTACTGACTACTACCGCCATATTTAACCCAGGTGGCCTTGAAATTTGGCCTTGACCCCAGTGATTTTTTACCTTGAATCCAAAAATTCGTCAAAAATCCCAAAAATTTCCTAATTATTTATAAATAATTAATAACAAAATATTAAAAAATATTATTTTTAAATAATTTTTAAAAACTTACATTTTCGGAGGTTCCCCACAGCACCATGTACAGCAGATGACTGACCCCTCTGCAATCAATCACATTGTATTAACATTCCCATCCCCAACCCACTCACCTTTGGTAATTCTGACGAATGCACTCCACCTGCCATATTGGTTTTTTAGTTTATAATTTGTTTACGTTTTCAACAAATAGGTGATGTGTTGAAAATACTCATTCGCCTCAGAAGAGGCGAATGAGTATGTGGGTTTTCTCAGAGTGCTCCCATATTTTTTACATATACATTTTTTGGTGGAAGTACTTTTGTGGGCACAAGTTAGGGCTCTTTACTGTAATAAGAGCCGCACTTATATAGAAAATAATAACAGTTGACGTTCTGACACCAAGAGGTGAGCATCGATTTTTAAGCGCTCTCTCATCATACCACGAAGATGAATTGCGAATATGGAAGCCTGTCTTTGACCTTAACGATCATGGAGCCACGACCTGCATAATCGCTAACTGGTTGTCGCCAGTGCCGATTCTGTGATCGAGTTTTCACTTATGGTCAAAATGCTCGTCGGCATGAGAGAAAGGTCTGTACGAAGAGTACTTTTCGCGCGATGAAGCATTACGACTTTGCTCCCATGCAGTTTGTGCAACGTGATACTTTGAAAGAATATACCGAGATCTGTAAGATTTCGTCTACTGGGATTCAGCAAGTGTTGGCGACAATATCTCTTGCTGCATCGATGGGTACCGATTCGACAGGCAATTATGATGACACAGTTAATGCCAAAGATGGAATGAGTGCAGTAGAGTCGGTTTGCGCAGAATGTACACTTGCAAGACGTTCGAGCGAAGTCGACGAACTCCAAAATAAACGGTCGTCAGCTCTAAATACTCATGAGCATACAACTCCTGCTACAAAGAAAAGCAAATTTAATATAGAATACAAAACAGGAGGTGAAGATGACCATGAAGAGAGCATTGATGAAAATGAACATAAAAACAGTGATAGTGCTGAAGACGACGATGGCGATTTTCTTGATGCACTGACACACCCCTCCACCACATTTGCTGCAACAAGCGACATTAAGAAGGCAGAAGACGCCGGGAATACTGGCTACTTATTTCCCGAAGACCCGAATGAACTTGTTGATAGACTCAGATATTTTATTGACCTTCAAAAACGCGGGGATCTCACGCACATTAACGAGATATCTTCAATCATTAGTCAACTGAAGGAACGGGGTAATATAGCATGATGTAAATGTACTGCTTTCTTATGAAATTGTAATTGCAAAATAATAATAAATTATTATAATAAAATTATTGGTTTTCCTTTATTTTTGTGCACCGTGTCCTTTTATCCCTCACAACTTAAAGTGGTTCTATGAGCATTCGGCTATTTACGGAAATATATGTATATAGAATGATAATAAAGGATTTAATATAAAAATGCATGGATAGTTCACTGCATACAAAACATTAATTCTGTCGACATGTACAAATTTGGAGAAAGTTGGCGAACGAATGTAATTTCTATACATATGGATGGAGGACAACCCGAAGGATTGATCAAAGGATTGGCATTGATTGAAGGATTGGGATTGTGTAGTGGATTGTGGAACAGATTGTGGAGAATGTGGAGCCTGTTGAGTGATTGTGGAGAGGATTGTAGAGCAGATTGATGTGGATTGGTGTGAATCTGTCTGTGGATTGGGATTGATTGAAGGATTGGGATTCTTTCAAGGATTAGGATTGATCCAATTACTGGGATTGTGGAGCATGTGGAGCGATTGTGGAGTGTATTGCGAAGGATTGGTGTGTGAATTGGTCTGTGGATTGGAGTGTATTGTAGTGTATTCGTGTGTGAATTGGAGTATGGATGGTGTGTGGATGGTGGGGCTGATTTATAAAAATTTTGAGAGATTGTTCGAAATATTTATTAAAAAAACAAGTCTTAATTATTTGTTTTATTTTTAAAATATTTTTGGAATTTTTGGGATTTTATAAAAGTTTTTAGAATTTCTTTTTGGATGAAAGGTTATCCAAGGTTATGGGCACGAGGTTAAGGTCACAGATGTGAGGTAAAGGTCATCCAGATCTAACATGTTGGTCGGAGTTATCAGTGCCACCTAAGTGTTGAAAATGTAAACAAATGATTAACGGAAAAACCAACATGGCGGGTGGAGTGCATTCGTCAGAATGACCAAAGGTGAGTGGGTTGGGGATGGGAACGTTAATACAGTGTGATTTATCAGTCGTCTGCTGGAAATAGTGCTGTGGAGGACCTACAGAAATTAAAGTTTTTAAAAATAATTTTAAAAAATAAAGATTTTTAATATTTTTCTATTAATTTTTTTATAAATTCTTAGGAAATGTTTAGGATTTTTGACGAATTTGTGGGTTCAAGGTCAAACGTCACTGGTGTCAAGGTCAAAGGAAGGTCACCTGGATCAAATACTGCGGTAGTAGTCAGTAATGTTATATGCTCGCTGACCTTAGTTTTTGTTTTCAAGGTCATCCAAGGTTACGGTTATAGGGCCTAGGTCATTGGACAAGATCAAGGTCACATGGATTTAACATGGCGGTTGGGTAACGTCATAACATGGTAGCTGGTCGGTTCCAGTCCCTCATCCCTACTAAGCTCAAACATTTAAAATCTTAATTTTATAATTTTTTTAAAATACATTTTTTAATGATTTTTTTATAAATATTTAAGGATGTTTAGAATTTTTTTTGTGATTTTTGGGGATTTATTGGGAATTTTGAGTTCAAGGTCAAAGTTCACTGGTATCAAGGTCAAAGGTCAAGTCCACCTGGATACAATATGGCGGACAAGATGGCTGACAGACAGTGATATTGACAGTGCCCCCTTAGCCTTCTGGCTCTCCGGGATTGCTTTTCTCTAGTTTCATTCAATATAATTTATCTTTTCAAACTTCAAAATTTTAAAGTATCTATTTTATGCGTAAAATTATGTCTTCACCGCCAAGGGGACGTGTTTCAAGAGTAACTGGATACATAACTCCAACTTTTAAAACTTTTAAAATTATAACAATTTCTGGATAAAATGAAACATGACATTTAACATTTTAAAATCAGTTAAAATTAGATAAAAAATTGAAATCGGCTTGGGAATCTTCACGGGACGGAGCGGTGACGATTAGTCTGGTTTACCCAGTATTCGCGGGGAGCCCGGGAGGGGGGGGGAGGCTGTCACTCCGACCCATGCTCCCTCCCGTTTAGCATATACATACATCATTTACTAAAATACAGAGATTTAACAATCCATAAAACGTTAAAACACACACAACTTCCCATAACAATAAAAGTTATCTTACAATCAATTATAAAATCATAAAATCATTATTTAATTAAAATAATTAAAACAGCAAAAATATATAAAACATAAAATATAAAATGAACCAGAATTTCCTAAAACATCATTTTCTTAAAATTCCACGTCAGATCTTATTCTTGTTTGTACTATTACCCATCCTGCGCCAGCCTTACCAGCAAGCGTGGCGCTGCCAGGACCCTTGCCTAGTTTTCTATGCGCCCCACTGGCCTCGCCTGGCGCAGCCATCGGCTACTTCCCCTGTTCCCCATTTATTCTCCCTAATCTAATAGATCATCGTTGAAGGCCTTTATTATTCTGTATATGTTGACAGCGAAACTTTCAATATCCTTATATGCCTCCTTTTCATAAATATTGTATTCCATTAAATGCCACTGTTCACGTTGGCTTCTCAATACTGATCTTAATTCGCTTCTTTCTTTTTCAGACAGACCCAAGATGGCTGATGGTTAGGTCTGACTCTGGACCCTTTGTATCGATTTGACATACCTAAACCTATAAAATCAAAATGGCCGCCATTGCTCTGCTATCGAAAAAAATCCCCCTAAATCTGTCCGATGGATCGAAAATAGCTTGGGGATCGGCGCTTTTTTAAGGAAAAAAAATGGGAATTTTTATGAAAAGGGGAAATTAAGGGAAATTTAGTAGATTTTAAGTGAAAAAGGAAACTTTTAGGGGAGCCGGAATGACTGCATGAACAGCTCCAAGCTCCGATCCCAGATCCCGATGTGCCCAACTTCCCATTACTCAGGGCATTTGATTTAGCTGAGGGAACACTCCTCGGAGACTATTTATTTCATTGGCGTGTTCTTATGTGATGCTGTTAGTCGCGGGGCCGGGGTGGTGTAGTGGTTGGAC
Organism: Clitarchus hookeri; assembly: GCA_002778355.1. Taxonomy (NCBI): domain Eukaryota; kingdom Metazoa; phylum Arthropoda; class Insecta; order Phasmatodea; family Phasmatidae; genus Clitarchus; species Clitarchus hookeri. Next base: position 744,730 of record NQII01000476.1, read on the forward strand.
TACTCGCATCCCATCAGGGCGAACCGGGTTCAATTCCCGGCGGGGTCGCTCCCAGAATTTCGTATGTGGGAATCGTTCCGGACGATGTCACTTGCCGGCGGGTTTTCTCGAGGATCTTCCGTTTCCCCCGCCTTTGCATTCCGGCGCTGCTCCATACTCACCTCTCTTCAATCACTCACTCTGTTAGTCGCAGAGTTTCGTCTTCAGACTACGAAGAACAATGAACGTAATAACCGTGTAACTACAACCTCAGCGATTTTGAATACAACCAGCTGGCTGGAGCAAGAGGGTGTTGTTATAACCGTTCGGAGCGCTGTTACGGATGTCGCCCACACTGACAGCCTCCAGACTGAACCTCGACGCAAGCACTGCTTTGATGTTTCGTGGTGAGACCGTCTCCTAGAGGTAAAGGCCTCCGAACCGAACACAGAGTGGGTATTGCTAAACTCGGTGTCAATGTGTCCCGGAAACACTACCGAACATATTGCGGTGTTCAGTTAGACTAGTGACGCTGTTGTTACATTGCGACAAATGTTCGGTAGTGTACACATGGTTCACAGGGAACACGGGGCAGAATGAGTGAGCGTGACAAGAGATTTGGGTGGCGCTAAACAACTGAGGTATTTAGCGCCGATGAAGCTGAATTGATGTGAAGGAGCAACGATGGAATACAATTGCATGGGTATTGGAGCCACCAGCCAAAGGCAATATCTGCAACATTCCCCATGTGATAACCCCGCCGGGAGGAACCACGCGGCAGAAAGCATTAACCAATTTCTGTTTCCCAAAAACAAAACTGAATTTTTGCAACTAGAACTGTCGGAACCATGACGATTAGACTCAAGGTAGGAACACTGTTGGCATACATGCGTGCTTTTAAATTTTGTTACAGATCCTCTGACCTAGTTTTATTACCATTGGGTGTGACGTGATAGTTTTTAGGAGTAAAGATACGTTAAGAAAATAATAGTGGCATTAGCTCCAAAAAATATAACCCTTTTGATTTTGCCAATTAATCGAGCAAATAAATTAATTCGCCACTATATAATAATTCTATTTTAATGTGGATAGGTGTCTCACTGAAGTTCGAGTAGTCTTCGCCGGAGATTTTAACTGTCAATGAAAATAGTTGAAAGAAATTTGCGGCTGCTTGCGGAAGAGCTGAAATACTGGTCTTCAAAAGTTTCTCCCGCATTAAGATAAACGTATAGCAGTAAGAATTCTAACCATCAGATTTGTTTTATTAACTACTGTTTTGTTTCTTTTTTCACTAACTCTCTAAATAAAGCTAAAAGAAACCTAAGCCGTGATGAGATAGAATTCAACTCTGATACCGAGATAAAGAATTACATCATATTCCTTTTTATTTTTTCAAAAATATGTATATCTTCTCTTCTCTAAATAGTATAAAACAAAGTCGCTTATCCGCGTCTGTCTGTGTATTCGCTTAGTACTTCTAAACTACTTGATGGATTTTGATGCGGTTTTCAACATCATTTAGAGAATTTCTTGAGGAAGGTTTTGGTGTATAAAACATTGCTATTTAATGTAAGGACAGTAGAGAAATGTCTAACCGTATGTAATAAAGTCGTAAAACCCCGCTTTTAGGACGCTTGCATGGCTTGCGCTGACTAAACCATAAGAGATACTTCAAATTAATGTGCTACAGAATTGTAGCTCTCTAAGAGGTCTACAGAAAAGTACGCGATAGCATATGTATATCTTTTAAGGATGACCCACAGTAACCATTTTTGTCTTTCAAAGTATCGCTGTAAAAACTAAATTGTTACCGGGTNTCTTTTAAGGATGACCCACAGTAACCATTTTTGTCTTTCAAAGTATCGCTGTAAAAACTAAATTGTTACCGGGTTGAGCCGGGCCGGTTCGCTAGTGATGTATAATTTCCGACGGCTTAGTCTTGAAATTGGTTCGTGCCTGACAAGTGATGCGACGAGTCGAGTAGACTCGGTGGCATGCTCGATTTTCTAAGGTGCTCGTTTGACTCGAGTAGTAATCGCAGAAGACTCGAGTCTGCAGATACATAGCAAGTCAGGACATTTCAATATTAATTATTATTGCGAATATGATTTGAGTAACGTTAAATAAATGCTATTTGGTGCCAAAGTTATGTTAATATTATTGTAAAATATGTTACCCCGAGAAAACCCGCTCTTTCGCCCCCTTGGCGAACAGGGCTAAGTCTCCCAATAATCGCATGTAAAGGATACGCCGGATCCTCAGAATGCCGCCAATTTTCATCTCAAAACAACCTTCAAAATATTTTTTACCCTGTTCTTTTCACTGAGAGAACTAAAACAAAAAAAGATTAATTGGCAAACTCCAAGGTAAGATGATATGGAGGACATAAAATGGATATTAACCTTTCCAAGGAACATATTGTGCACTCTATGGAAAGGAAAACAAAACGTTATTTCCAGATAAAGTTTTATATAACGTATTACGCATGATTACATAACATTATTGACAATAATGCTGCAAGATAAATATCATTAAAATTTTATACACTAGCAAAATCTCCGCTTTACATTGAGCGTAAATACTGATTATTGTAAAACAATTTTCCTATGGAGTATGCAATCATAAAAATCATATCTTGAATTTCCTTTCTAAACCCCATCAAGATTTCCGCTCCAAAACAGAGCGTTCAGCTAAATGTGCGAGCGGAAATATTACAGGCTGCTCACGGTGAAGTGAGCACTATTTTGAGTAGTGAGCACTATTTTGAGGCCCTAGTTCCTTTTTCCTTTCAGCCATTTCTTATCCTTTCACCACCTCCTGTTAAAATAAATATTGCCACTTAAGTAATAAACACAGTGTATATATTTCACCGCACTCTTAAGTTTACATTTAAGGCTAAAATAAAATATATTTATTGATTATTGTTCCAAATGAGAGGGCTTCAAAAATTGCTCACTTTACCGTGAATAGCCTTTATTTAACTTCAATCCATCCATGACCACTGACGGAAGTCGATTCCACCTGTACTCAGCACCAGTCAGGGTTTATAAACCTCTTCCACATACGTGGAAAGAAAATCTGTAGGGGTACAGATTCCTCCAGAAATACAAATTAAGCAATTAATAAAAACATTTCCTGTTCAATATTTCCAGCCACGTCGTCTTCAAGCATCTTGGATTGGCCCGCCAACGGAGCCAATGAGGACGAAGTGACGTCATTAGGCAGGTAGTGCCCCCACATCTTCGGAGCCAGAGTCAGTCGTTATTCTACAAACGAAGTTCTTCTGAAGCTGCCGTCGGCGACGAGGGTGCGACGCCATTTTGTGTACGTCTCGTATGGACGTCTAGCGAGGTTCCTGGACTTTCTGTTAATGACTTTCCGTGTTCTGAAGATTTCGTTGTCGTGTTTGTTCACGCTTTTAGTTGTTTTTAGAGATTTATTGTATTTCTGACTGTACAGGCTTAGTTTCCTAAGATCAGACGCATTTCGCGCCGAAATAGAGTAAAGTTATTCTGTAAGCGGAGTGCTCCACCCAACGCCGTCGGAGACTGTTGTGATTTCTGCACCTTGGCGTCCCCCTATGTACGTGCCGTCTNCGGAGTGCTCCACCCAACGCCGTCGGAGACTGTTGTGATTTCTGCACCTTGGCGTCCCCCTATGTACGTGCCGTCGGATCGTTTGTGCGAGTTGAATTGGGCTTTTCGATTTTGGAAATTTGCGATATTTGAGGATTTTGTCGAGTTTGTTGAAGATTGTGAACTTCTAGTGCATTGTAGACCTGGAATTCGTTTTCGTGCTGGGAAGCATTCTTTGCACGCTTAAATATTTGCTGGAACTTGATTATATCTCTGGTGTACGCGAAACCAAGGCCATTCACACCCCGCGTACCGAGTTCTGTCGGCGGACGGAGCGGCCATTGCTGCTTTACTCGTGGACGGCGTTCTTGAACCCATCGGACATCGAAGTCAACCGTCGCCGGGCGATCCACGTATTAGCGTTGGCCAGCCAGCACAGCTGAACAGCAGTGAACATTTGTCATCCAAGGTAGGNCGGAGTGCTCCACCCAACGCCGTCGGAGACTGTTGTGATTTCTGCACCTTGGCGTCCCCCTATGTACGTGCCGTCTGATCGTTTGTGCGAGTTGAATTGGGCTTTTCGATTTTGGAAATTTGCGATATTTGAGGATTTTGTCGAGTTTGTTGAAGATTGTGAACTTCTAGTGCATTGTAGACCTGGAATTCGTTTTCGTGCTGGGAAGCATTCTTTGCACGCTTAGATATTTGCTGGAACTTGATTATATTTCTGGTGTACGCGAAACCAAGGCCATTCACACCCCGCGTACCGAGTTCTGTCGGCGGACGGAGCGGCCATTGCTGCTTTACTCGTGGACGGCGTTCTTGAACCCATCGGACATCGAAGTCAACCGTCGTCGGACACCAGCTACGCCGGGCGATCCACGTATTAGCTCCGGCCAGCCNCGCCGGGCGATCCACGTATTAGCGTTGGCCAGCCAGCACAGCTGAACAGCAGTGAACATTTGTCATCCAAGGTAGGGATCGACGTCTTGTGAAATAATTATTGTGTATAGGCGGGGAAAAAAATCGTAATTTTCGATTCAGGAAATTGTTGGTGCCAAACATGAAACTACCAGGCGTCTCAAATGTTGTACTTATTTTCAGCGATTTCGTAACTTCTATCTGTCTTTGAACATTCAAAGCATTTATACTCATTATAATATCAGAAGAAATTCAAAAACCGGTAATTATTAAGATTAGGGGCTTTTCTGAAAAACACAAAAAAAAATCAAAATTATGATATATTTCTACTCTACCCAAAAATCCTAGGTTAGTTTAAAACCCTACACTCCTAGGTTAGTTTAAAACCCTACAATCCTAGGTTATTTTAAAAATGTAAAATAGTGATTCACCCATCGCGGGGTTAGGTTCAGTTAGGTTAGGTGGGCACATATTAAGAAATTAGTCGTACGTTAATTCCCCTCGTATATTCGTGTTCTGCATCATTAGTAGAGTGGAAATATACCATTTCCGTGAATTTTTTTGTTTTTTTACAGAAAAGCCCCTAAACTTAATAATTACCAAAGTACTTTATAATTTTGAGGCTATGTATGCTCCTGCTTTTGCCTGTTACATTGGCATACGTTCAAAACAATTCTGGGATAACAAAACCCGTATCACGCTAATTTAATCCATAGAGGCTTAACCTTACTCTTAGTTGCTTAGGACTTGCTTAAAAATACTGATATAACAAAGTAACTTAGCTAAGTAAAATCCGTACGGAAATAGATCGTTCTTCAAATGTGCCTAAACAAGGATTGCCGTTTTTATTAGAGGCATGTGTTTGCAGGGAAATATTTAAATTAAGTATAACGACATGAATATAAATCAGTAATGAATAAAAGTGCAGAACAATAGTTATTCTTGGGAATAAAATTATTGAATAAAGTATTTACAAGTTTTAATTAATTGCTTAATGCTCTACGACCAGCTGACAAAACGGTCACATGCTGACGTAAAAATATAATTAACTATACGTCACACACGGGTTTAGCAATAGGAAACAGTTTTTATTATTTATAAAGGATTTTCAAAAATTTGCATTTTAATAGTTTGACAATGTGAAAATAGTGTGGGTGGTAATCATACTTTGCCTGGTAAGTAGTATTGCTACAAGACACCTAAGGGAGGTATCGGAGTTCGTGAACGATGTAGGTCTTAATAAAAATTAAATAACTTAATTTGATTTTTAATTTATTCACATAGCTATTATTTACAGCAGTAGTTAGGAATGCGGAATTGTAAAACAGGGACGTGGGGCGTAGGACACACGAACTGGCGACGGCCATCTTGGATGACGTAATTTTATTCCTTTTCCCCTCCCACGGTGGCCATTTCGGCAGCCAGTACCGGTAAAACGGCTAAATTTGCCAGAAAATGTCCCGAATTTCCCTCAAAAAATCATGTACTGCACAATCCAGCTGAAATTGCTCATGACACCACAATCTGGCTAAATGACTCCTTTTTGGGCAAATGAGGGATCGAGGGATTAGCCTAACATGCTACGCGAGGCTCTCGAAAGGGTCTTGTCACTGATTGGCTACGCGAGGCTCTCGAAAGGGCCTCGTCACTGACAAGCCAGCACCATCCATCTTGGCTGAAGAATGTTCGTATTCATTCAACCCCATCATTCAACTTCTCTCTCATCATGCTGTCATTACACTTTGGTTTTCTCATATTTCTTCAGGCATCCTTTCACCTGACGCCCTGGAGGTTCAAGCACTTACATTTCTTCCTACCAGATGACTATACTTCATGCTCTTGCGTTCCTACCGGACGTCCCTACTTAATGTTCTTACATTCCTTCCCGCCACTTGGTCCTACTTCTCGTTCTTGCATTCCTGGCCACCGTCAATCGTGATCCCTACTTCATACTCTCGCATTCCTACCAGACATCCCTACATCATGCTCATCTTGCATTCCTGTTTTCTCAGAGTCGTTCCTTCCTCGGTTCTACTACACGCTCTTGCATTCCAAGAGAGGGCTTTTTCACATATTCTTCCCGAATTCCAAATACATTGTTCCATACTCTTGCATTCCAAGTGAGAGGTTTTTCTCCGGGTCTTCCCGAATTCGAATACCTTGTTCCATGCTCTTGCACCCTATGCATACTTGTAAGCATAGTTGACTGTAATTTCCGATCCGTTTAAGATACAGTCGCCAAATTCGTAACATAGACATCGCTCACGGAAACAAATATGATTGCAGGGTCATTTATGCCCTATGCGAACTTTTAAACATAGTTTACTGTAATTTCCGAACCGTTTAAGATACAGAAACAAAATTCGTAACCTCGCCACCACCACCACCACCACCCTTGTCCCATGATAGCGTAAGTGTCTACCAACTCGATCTCCCCTTAGCGACAGTTAGTCTCCCTTAACAGACCAATAACATCCGGACTGGATAAATAAATGTAAAAACGTATACGTAAATAAAATTCAGCATGGCTAACTTACAACAAACATCGATATGCAAAAGGCAAGATATATGCAAATTTGATACATGCACGATGCGCATAGTCGTGGTAACTGTAAAAAAATACTTATATGATAATATAAATGATCATCATCTGCCCTACACAAGGGTCAACAGCTCAAGTCATAGCTAACATGGGTAACCCTTAACAATCAAACACAGAATGAAAAAAAAAGTCTTATATGATTGCAATCTTAACAAGTCGTACATAGCTAAGGGTTACCTTAAAACACGCATGTGTTAATATAAATGAACACTAACAGCACGATGTGAAGGTAGGTAGAATCGTGTTTAAAAGATATGAATCACTCCTATGCAAAAAAAAATATCATACGAGCATCGAGCTCAGTACGCTATGTTAGGCGAAAAAATTACCATCGCGAAGTGTGTGGGAAACGGTAAGAGGTAAAACACTGCTACACCTTGTTGAAAACAGAACCTGTAAGACAACCCAAGCGATCAACTGAGCGTTGGCAACGCGAGGAGTGCACATCATTAGTCGAGAGAGCAGGTTTCAGGGCGTCAGACGGGTCACGCGAACATGCACACTCCTTTACGAAGGAAGGATAAGTCTCATTAGGCGAGAGAGAGCCGTGCCAGGCTCCATAGTGGTAGACCATCCAAGACACACACATACACTTCCCTTTACGAGTGGAATTCAGTTATACAGTATAAACCAGCAATTTATATTGTTTTAAATACTATATATATATATATATATATATATGTGTATACTTATTTGAATACATATCATATATATACATATATAACCAGAACCACAAGCACATGCGAAACATCATGCAATTTCTGAGCCATTTAAGATACTGTCACCAAATTCAAAACATATGCATCACCCCCGACCACGAAAAAGGTCGCAAGTGTCAAGTATGTCCTAAGCGCACCTATAAAAAAAACCTGAATGGAACTACATTCCATAATAGTTATACAAGTGTTGATATCATACCAAGAAGTTTAGTTAAGTAAAAAGCTAGAATGCACGTCGACATGAAAAAGAACGAATGGTCACAAGTATCAACCACAAAAATGAATACAATAAAATTGTGATACACATTAGAAGACTTGTAAAGACGGTTTTCCTTTTCTTGTCCCCAAACAACACACATTTAAACAATTAGTAGCGCAAGAGAGACATCACTGCTATACGCTGATGCAAACTGATATAAATATAATTATAATTATAAAACAAATAGTTATAAGCACTTGCCAACCAGCATANAAAACATATGCATCACCCCCGACCACGAAAAAGGTCGCAAGTGTCAAGTATGTCCTAAGCGCACCTATAAAAAAAAACCTGAATGGAACTACATTCCATAATAGTTATACAAGTGTTGATATCATACCAAGAAGTTTAGTTAAGTAAAAAGCTAGAATGCACGTCGACATGAAAAAGAACGAATGATCACAAGTATCAACCACAAAAATGAATACAATAAAAATTGTGATACACATTATAAGACTTGTAAAGACGGTTTTCCTTTTCTTGTCCCCAAACAACACACATTTAAACAATTAGTAGCGCAAGAGAGACATCACTGCTATACGCTGATGCAAACTGATATAAATATAATTATAAAACAAATAGTTGTAAGCATTTAACAACATATGTATATTGCGCGAGCATCGCATACTGTAGATCATGTTAGTCGCAAAAAAAAAAATACTTTTGCGAAGCCGATAAGAAGAGGTGCGATAAGGCGACACTGATACACACTGATGCAAATATATATAAAAACAAAATGTAAAGTGAAAATAGTTATAAGAACTTTCCAACCAGCACAATTACACATTACACAAGCATCGAGTGCTGCACACAGTTTGTTAAACTATGTCATACAATACCAGGTCGTCCTGGTCAGTACAACAGAATAGCAAACGTCTTCCTTACGAATCGACCGAAACTAAACCCTCGCATTTAGTGAACAACCAACACTTACAGCATTAGCAGAGGAACACATCCGACCCGGTCGACTTCAGGCGATCAACTAACATCATGAGAATCTGTAGGGCCTTCCCCAGTCAGCAGACGGCCAGCGCGAACACCGTGCAGGTCTCGACAAGCGAAGGGATGACACAAAACACTAGGCAAGAGAGTGTTGTGTGAGACCAGCCGAGTCCACGTGTACTTTCCTATACGAGATGAATTCAGTTAAACAGTACAAACTAACAATTTATCATGTTTTAAATACTATATGCATATAAATATGTACTCATTTTGAATATGTATCGTGTATATATTAGCAGAACCGTAAGCACATGCGATACAATACACATTTAAACCAAATAACTTCGCNAACAGAATAGCAAACGTCTTCCTTACGAATCGACCGAAACTAAACCCTCGCATTTAGTGAACAACCAACACTTACAACATTAGCAGAGGAACACATCCGATCCGGCCGACTTCAGGCGATCAACTAACATCATGAGAATCTGTAGGGCCTTCCCCAGTCAGCAGACTGCCAGCGCGAACACCGTGCAGGTCTCGACAAGCGAAGGGATGACACAAAACACTAGACAAGAGAGTGTTGTGTCAGACCAGCCGAGTCCACGTGTACTTTCCTATACGAGATGAATTCAGTTAAACAGTACAAACTAACAATTTATCATGTTTTAAATACTATAAGTACTCATTTTGAATATGTATCGTGTATATATTAGCAGAACCGTAAGCGCATGCGATACAATACACATTTAAACCAAAGAATTTCACAGCTGAAGACTGGAGCGTGCTCCCGTCTTCAGCAGCTTCGACGATGGCTTCGGCATCGTCGAAGCTGCGAAGTTCTTACGATTTTTCTGTGATTTTTTTAGAGCTTAAGGTCAAGGTCAAATTAATATTTTCCTCCATCATACCATGATTGTAATCAAAGGTCAACGTCAAAATTTAGAAAAAATTATCGGATGTCAAGGTCAAATTCATTTTTTTCTCTATCATTCCATGGTAGTCATCAAAGGTCAATGTCAAATTTTTAAAAAATCCCCTCCAAATTTATTTTTTAGTGGCCATTTTGTCCGCCAGTATTCAAACGCCACGCTCTTTCATTCCCCCAGGTAGACGTCGCAGGGACGACTCACACTTGCAAAACTAATAATTCTCTCTCAGACTTAGACGAATTGTGTTTTTTTTTCTCTAGTGATGACGTTGAACTTAATTTCAGTGTGGGTTACGATAAATGAATAACATTGAAGTAATGTATATACTTTTACCTTAGTTTATAGACTTGTCATAATAAGTTTGCATATTTTTAATTCAAGCGATAGATTTATGGTAAGCGTTATTTTGCAAAGCAATTCCTGCTGTGAACATTCAAGCCACTCTTATTCGCATATACCACACAGCAGTTGACGCATGGGTAGGTCTTGTAAATGGTGGTAAATTTGTAGTTACTACCTTCATGACCTTTGGCAGTGGTAAGATTCCTAAATATCTTACCATAATACAAAACACTCGCTTCCCGATGAACTACAAACATAGCCTTTGCACTTCTTGTTATGTCTATACAGTTTATCACTTCGGGTAAACAAGTCACAGTTATCACAGTGAAACCCTTTGTATGCTGGGCTGAACATGTAATGTGTACTTTCATGTCGGTGTTTTCGCAATAGTCACATCGATATCGTAATGATTGTATCAACTCTTCAGGGCCCCTTACTGCTAACCATGTTAAATGTTTTCCCTTTAATATACAAGTAACATCGAATCCAAAAGGATTGTTTGTAATGTTTTTTTTATTATTAAAGTACCTTTACTATACTGGTACGTTAGTTTCGTTAGTTTTAGGTATGTGTGTTTGACATCTCGTCTCCACAAACAGAAAAAGAATACACAGTCAGAAGTAATACATATATATATATATATATATATTGTCACAAAATATGTATACCATTTTTACAATTAAAACATAAAGTAACATATTGTCACAAAAACAATTTTTTCCCTTCAATTACAACAAAAAAAACAAAGTAATATATATACATATACGTTGTCACAAAAAAATATATATTTTTTTTCAATTAAAAAAAACATTCAATTTTCTCTAGATGTTGGCGAGAAGCGTGGTGAACATGTATATAATACATCATTCGATATAGTCATTAGCTCTGAGTTCATCAATAATCATATTTATCTCTTCGCTGACAGAAATATATCTACTTCTCTGTAATGCAACCAGCACACGTAGTCTATCAACCAGGTCGTTGGGGTCTTCAGAAAATAAGTAGCTAGATTTCACGACTCTCTTCGCAGAAGGTTCACAATACATGTCTGCATCTATGTTCTTCCGTGATAAGTAGTTTGTGAGATACCTCTGGGCC
>NQII01000476.1:762211-861432 GCA_002778355.1 Clitarchus hookeri
GCATTAAACAATCACCTTGACCCATGCATTAACCGATCACCTTGACCCATGCATTAACCCATCACCTTGACCCCCGCATTAACCCATCACCTTGACCTTGACATGCGACCTCCAAATAAAAAATCAAGGAAAATTTAAGAAACATAGGAAAGAAACATACCTAATGAGTAAAACCAAGTTGTATGTGTGTGACACTAAAGGTTCGTTTCGTATAGACATGACATAACACAGCCTATCCTTGGTATGACGATCTGCATCTGACTGAACACATTTTATATTTCATTGGCCATATAGCCGATCAATATTGCGACCCTTAAACCAAATTGCTGTCTTTACATAAAATGCATACACCCTCCAACTTATTCCCCACACACACCCAAGCCTTTCATCGCTTCACTTCCCTCGCCATTAACTAACCATCAACACCCATGCATGCTGCCACCCCTCCTCCCTCCCAACCAAAAATTCGCCTAAGATCGCCCCTCTCACAATCCACAAGTGCAATCATCTATCCACATGACTCTCCACCCCCATCTAATGCCCAATAATTTCCTGAAGAGACTCACTCTGCCCAAGACGGGCTCCTGCCAATACAAATTCCTGCAAAAATGACGAACAGTGGACAACCAACCATACCGCCCACCTATACAAACAGTCGATGGCCAGTCTGGAAAAAAATCGCCTAGTGCGAATCTTGTTGCTTACCTCTTCGCACTAAAGTATCACAAAATTTCACAAAATATTCGCAAATCATGTCACCATACATCTTGGCAAACGTCCAACTCCACTCGAGAACAACCAGCTACACCAACCAAACATACTAATCATCCATTCTACCCATCCAGACCAACAGCCCAACAAGACTGACCGGAGATACCAATTGACAAGAACGTCTAATCGACCAAACATACCAGCCATACGATACATCCGTACAGACCAACCTTACCTACCATCCACTTGAAACTTTCATACCAAAAATCCATATGAACTTCCCATACTACCCAACCATACGAACCATCCATATCAGGCATCCATGAGATCCGACCATACAATCCAACCATACAAACCACCAATACCAGCTTAAAATACGAAACACACATGACAGTCAACCGTATTCCCAAAAGGTACGATCCGTCCATACTAAAAGTAAATTCCAACCATCTGGTATAACGACCATCAAGCTCGGCCATCCATAACCACTGCTACCCCATCCAGCCGACCAGTCATATAAACTTACCATTACAAGAGAAAAGCCACATAATACAAATCCCATTACTTGCCATTTCGCACAAAACCTTCAAAAATGTCTCCTAAACTTCGCTAAACACCTCACCTACAGTTATCCACACTGAAGGAGAGTACCAGTCGACCAGACAAACAGTCCCGATCAGGCCAACCATCCATACAGACGGGCCATACGAACCATATATACCAAAAAATCAGCCGAACATAACGAATCATTAATACCAAACACCCATTCCACCCAACTAGACCATCAGTCCATAAAGACCGACTGGAGATGCCAAAGGACAAGACCCTCCATACCAACCATCCTTACCAGCCATACGATCCGACCATGCCACCCCACCATACGATCAATCTGTACAGACCATCCATACAAGCTGTCCACTTAAAACATTTGTACTAAACATCCATATGAACCACTAATACTAGCCAGCCATACAGACCCACCATAACAGACATCCATGAGAACTATATATTATAGCCAACCATACTAGCCATCCGTACCAGCTTAAAATACGAAACAGCCATGACAGTCGTCTACACCCCCAAACCATTCGATTCCCCCATGCCTAATGACCATCAAGATGAGCCAACCACAACTTCCATTAATGCCAACCAGTCATACACACTGGCCATTCTGGCCATAACTAAGGACCCTACCAAAGGGCCATATCAGCCGACCAGACAGTCAACCCACACTAGCAAACGACTGACTGCGCCCAAGACTAACTGCAATCAAGAACAGATCCTGACGAGACCAATTCCCACAAAACTATCTATTAAAATGGCAAATATCATTCATCTGTGCCAACAGACGTTTATGACCAATCTCGGAAAAAGTCTACTAACACGAATCTCTTAACCATTTCGCGCAAAATCTTCGCGAAATACAACCTTTACAGCTAACTGAGATGAGTGGTTTGTTAAGGGGGAGAGGTGGAGTTAGCGGAGTGTGGACGTGGTAGGTGCAGGTTTAGTTAGAGGAGGGGGCCAGGTCCACTGATCCTCCCCGGCAGCTTGACCTGGCTCGGAGTCTCGAATCCTCCTCTCCTGTTCTGAGGATTAAGTGATTCATTCCGCTAAGTGTCTGTAGTCCTCTTGCTCGAATGAGATTTTTGGTATCTTGCTTCNATCGCTTTCAAACAAAAATAGATTTGTTCATCTTTTCCCGCGCCACATCACTGTTAAAAGTTTTTTTTTTTTTTTGTAAAATAATTAATTTCGGAAGTGGTTTTTGGAGTGAAACAAACAATTTTGTCAATGACAGGCCGCCGGCTGCACCTACCAAGATGGCGGACGATCCGAGATCCGATGCATGATGCATGTCCCAAAACAGGCTAATATGCACTACTATCAACACTAAATGTCAAAACAGTGCACGCTGGGATAAGAGGGGAATCACACTATTTTTTTCCATAATTGTTAACATTTTACCTATATATATTTTTTATCAAGCAAATTTAATTATGTTAATACAACACAACTGTCTGACTTGGCTACTATGTTTTTGGAATCATAAGAATACTGCGAAGCAATTACTTTGAAGTGTGACATTTGGTTCGCCTACGATTAGGGCTTAACTTCTAGCGTTTCTAGATTTGAAGTTTATCATAAAACTTGAATTGCATTTATCTGTAAACGAACATCATTATGAATACCCAAGAACCTTCTTTGACGTGCTTGTGACCTTACATATTATTATTTTGGGTTGTATCCAAATATATATGTATTTTTTAGTACAACTTTGAAATTTAAACAAGTTGTTTACATTTAATTCTCATAACTCCGTGTTAATTTTAGTTTTGGAAATTAATTCCTTTATTATTTGTACTTTTATTGGACCGGTATTTGACAGCGTATCACAAAATATAAGAGATGGTACAAATATTGAAAATTACTTTTAGCACTCAAACATCCTTATTCGATATTTTTTTAAAAATAATTACTAGTTCCTTTTTTTTTATCCAGTTGGCGAACTTACACTGTCACGGACCTAGTATTCATGCTTGAGTATAAATATCGTCATAAGTATTTTATGTACAATTCTATCTATGTTTAAAAGTTCAATAAGAAACCAGTGGAGGGGAGTATTAAAACTGAAAAAAATACATTCATGTTCATGTAAATGCATACCACCTTAACGCTAGCGTGAAAGCAGAACTCGCTGTCACTGCAGGACACGACCTCGCGCCTGTAGGGTCGGCAAGCAGGAGCAAGCCCGGCTTTGTATCTTTGCGAGATAACTAGTCGCAGATGCACTACCCACGTTCGCTGCAGGGGGCCGACATTCCGATAACGGCAGCTACACGCGGCGACATCTTCCGCCTACTTAACCTGTTGCTTCCGTGGTTCCTACACGAGTAAGGAATGTCTTGCACAGAAAATTCTGCCTTAGAACAGCGCCCATTTCGCGCACTGTATAAAGATTCAAAATCCAGATGATAATTAATTAATTGAAACCAACTAGAACACACGACAAACATGTCATATTTGAATTCAGTTGATAACTACAACCCAACCACCACTTCGTCATCCAATTTACTTCACCACTGTCCTTTTTCTCCAGAAAATCACATTACTTAGAATTAGCTTGAAAATAAAAGCATTATAAAGAACCCATTCCCTTCTTTATAATATGAATGATCACCGTATAAAATGCGTCTCTTGCGAACACGAATTACTGCCATGCTCTGAGTGACACATTTTTCCGTATTTAAGAATAAGATACAGTGAGTGTGGTAAATATTGGATCACCGAGAAAGCAGCGTTGGATTTAAACAATTATTTGCGATGGTAAATTGATTGCAATATTGGAGATAATTTTCCGCCCTTCTGCGGCACAAAGGAATGACGTCTTTTCTTTGACACCAGATCGGACTGTCTAGTGCCTAATTATCCACTCGATCGAGCATAGAGATATAAAACGAGAACGTAGCAATGTAATTAATAACCATACTTTCCTCATACATGGACGCAAATAGTTTTGATGAACTTAAAAAAAAAATCGTTAATTGTAGGTAGGCCTTGACATCTTATTGACTGTGATGACATAAAATTTGGAACCTGAAACCTAAGCAGTACTAGTGAGAAGATTACAAATACACGTGTGCCTTACACGGGACTCTAACCCAGAACCCCTCGTACCATCAGCTGGCATGCAACCAACTGCGTTACGAAAGTAGCGTTAGGAGCATCAACTTTGGTTCTAATCCGTATAATATTTTGGTAGACAGAATTTACTTCCCTGAAATATTTACAGTGAAGTCATTTTGAAAGCAAAGTATTTTAGTCACTTAAAATCATTTAAGTACTTTTGTACCAAACTTGGTGGGAATCTACTGATTGGTCCCCGAGGTATGATATTAAAATTTAATTTTTTTCATCTGGCACTAGTTTACAAAATGGGGGAGGAAAAGAGGCTCTATATAAACACGTTTGATGGTTGTAACAATTGCTGTTAGCGTACCGAATTAAGTAGAACATTTCGTATCGTGAGCTAAAATGTTTATATTTCTGCCATTTTGAACCTATCTGACCCACTTAAACATATCAATTTGCATGGCCAGCCGTAGTACTACTTAGTTGCCAAATTTGGTAGGAATCGGTATGTTATCCCCCGAGGTATGACTAAACCTTGATTTCCTATGTGGCGCTATCCTAGAAGATGATGGCTAAAAGAAGCTCTGTATAGTCAAGTTTTATTGTTGTAATAGATACTGTCAGCATAAAAAGTAATGTTGTAATTGATTGTATGGTTTCGGATATACAGCACACTAGGCCACAATGTTTATGGCCGCCATTTTGAAAACAAATGTGTCTATTAAAACAAGACTATTTACATTATCTCCCGTACTACAGCTAGTTTGCCAAATGTTGTAGTAAATGGTAGTTTTTCCCAAAATATAACATAAAAACTTTATTATGTTAAAGCAGTGATATCTTAAAAAGTGGTGGACTATTAAGTACATTTATTGGCACATTTCATGTCTGTAATATATACTTGCAGCATACAAGGTTGGTCGAAATCTGTCAAACAGTGTGGTAGGTATGGCAAATTAACACAAAATATTTATATCACTACCATTTTAAAAATATGTACCTTATCTATTCAAATAGCAATAGTTTACACCGCCTATCATATTGTTACGCGCTCGCCACGAGCGAGCGGATGTAGTGATGAGACTACGGGCCGTGATTCACAAGGGATGCTTGAATGACAGGTGAGCGATAACCCAAGAAGCGCATATCTCGAGCCGCCGTGATAAGCCTTTTGCGGCTCGCAGCTCCTGGCCTTCAGCAGATTTAATTTATGCGTTCTTCTGAAGAATGTTCTTGTTTTGATCCCCCTTGCCCCTCTCAGCGTGACTCTGAATGTGCGGGGAATGTTCCAGATCAAGGCCAGCTGATCCTATAAAAGCCCGTCGGTCCCACGAGCCGGGAGTTGTTGGCGAGTGTCTGGAGTTGGAGCGATAGACGACGAGCGAGAAGAGAAACGATTGGAGAGAGAAGGGATCAGCGGGAGGAAAATCTGCGACTGCGAGCATCGGTGCAGTGTAGAGTGCGACTGGCAGGCTGGACTATTGGACTAGATGCGTGAGTGACAGACATTACAAATGGTTGAAACAGACAAACTGAACATGTATCAATGATGAGTGTTCGTTAATCGACTATAACCAAATAGACATTGAGAAGGACTTTGATTATGGTTGAGATAGACATTGAATACTGCGCTCACTGAGAAATAAAAATGGTAATAGTGGAGATAAATATATTGATGCTGTAAATAACATCTGTGGGAATAAATTAAAATCAAGTATAGTTATTTTATTCTCTTGAGACATCCATCCCTCGCGAACTCGTATACGCCCCTCTGGCACAATGGTATTACTTACATGCCAAATTTGGTAGTTATCAGTTTAGTAGTTTCCGAGATATGATGTAAAAGATTCAATTTTTCATGTAGTGCTATATTCCATAATGGTGGATCAATACTAATATACGTCTCTAATTTAAATGTTTCCATGATGGACTATCAACCAACCAAATTTCGTCTAAATCTGTTAAATGGTTGCCGAAATTTCACATAATGCCATAAATTTAAAAAAATTGTTGCCATTTTGAAAATAAGCAGCCGGTGTGATCGAAAAGTATAAAAGTTAGATGTTCTAAGTGCTGTGTGTGTACAGAGTTTGGTGAAATTTTGTTAATGGGCTCAGAAGTTATCTTTAAAGGGAGGGGGCGGGGGGTAACACAGCACACACATATAGGAAAGTGGTTTCATAAGCCTATCTTTCCTTTGGATAGTAGTCTAAAAACAGGTTTTACTGCGGTGGATTTGTCCATAGTTTTTACAAATCATGCTCCGAATAACTAAGCTTTTGACTTGGAGAAAGCTCTCTCATCCCATCTGGTTCCACAACTGCGGGGAAAGTAGAGTTGTGTGCAGACGAGTGTTATCGAGCTGGAAGATTGGCTCCTGGACAATCAGCCAAGAAAGGTAGCACATGGGTTCGCATGATGTCATATATGTATATAGTGTTCTGCATTCACTGACCCTCTTATCACTACCAGTGGTGAAAGACCATCATATGCTTATGGCTCTCAAAGTTATTACGCCAGATATAAGAGTCGCGTGCCGCTGTTAAGTGAAGCAGCCATTGTAGCTATCACCAATGGTCCTTCCAATTCTGCCATGGCAGCTACCTGTTCTCAAAGGAAAGCGTGATTCGTCGCTAAAGATAATACATTGCCACTCTTTAGCATTCCATTTTGCTCTCAGCTGACACCACAAAACGAACTAAAGCAACTGTTGAGGTATTAACAGGAGAACACGCTGAAGTCTTTGGAAATGCTTCTGGAAGAGTTATGGTGCTCCAGTGAAGCTGCTGCATGTCGTTGGATGGCGAACAACGTAACCACTGCCTCTGTCCATGCGTGTCTGTCGATCAAGAGGCCCCTCCTCCTAATTGTCTGTCGGGATCATCCACAACCGGTCCACCGTGTGAGGATATCTTCACATGTCCATCGTTTCCAAAATAACATGACTGTGAAGTCCAAATGGTCAAAATGATTGACAATTCTACTTGCCGCCCACCCTGCCTCTCGCAGCCCTGTAGTCTGACCTCTCTCAAAACTCCATCGGGTACGACTTCTCAGCATGCTTATCGTATACATATCATGCCTGGAATGTATAATGCAAGTCACATCACATGAGTTGTACTGAGGACTATCTATGTATGCCACATGACGAGCGACAGCAGCGCCCTCGAACCATGTATACGCATGTGCCATCGGAAGAAACTTTAAATCGTTTGCACATCACCCATCGATGTGTGTATTATTTACCAGTGGTCATGGTTACAGAATAATTTATATAGGACACGCAAATTTTTGTGGTAATGGGTTTTTGAAATTTAAGGAGTTATTTNTCATGGTTACAGAATAATTTATATAGGACACGCAAATTTTTGTGGTAATGGGTTTTTGAAATTTAAGGAGTTATTTTAAAGGAAATTTATTTAGTGAACTTGTAATGGAAATGATACTATCATCTCATAAATGTACATCGTAATGTTTAAGTAAACCGTTAGTTTTCTATTGTGAAATAACGTAACGTTTAGTTCTTGGGAGGACTGTGATGGTATTGACACATTATAAGTTATAAGTGCCATAATTAATATTTGTTTAATTTAGTTTAAAAGTTTTGTATATTTGTTATTTGACTTATGCAGTTTGTGTAAGAAGTTCGATTTGATGACATAAAATGTATATTAAATATGTCTAAAATGTAAATTATATATAAAGTGCCACAATATTTTAAAATTATAGAATATTAGATATAATTTTCGCAATATAAGGCTTTATTTGAATGTAATTTTTTTTATACTGACAGCTTCTTTTCTGACATTTATATTATAAAGTATACATATTGTTTTGTTACGAAATAAGTAGTTTGTAATATCAGTTATTTTGAATTTCAGATGACCAGAGTAAGATTTGTTATGTTTTAATGCGACATGATAGTTTCATTTGTAAGTTGAAAGGCGGTCTAGAACGACGGACCTTTTGAACTCTGTGTGAAAGAGAGAGAGAGAGAGAGAGAGAGAGAGAGATATATATATGTGGAGATAGGGAGAGGGATGTGGGGATAGGGATAGGGATGTGGGAATAGGGAGAGGGATGTGGGGATAGGGAGAGGGACGTGGGGATAGGGAGAGGGACGTGGGGGTAGGGAGATGGACGTGGGGAGGGGATAGGGATGGTGAGCGGTGTGGGGAGGTGATAGGATGTAGGGTTGGGATGGAGATATATACATATATCTATCTATTCTAGCAGCTATGGCGACCCGATGTGAGTGGGTCGCACACTCACATTTTACTAGGTTTTAAGTATTGATAGTGTGTAAATCTGCAAAATTAGACACACTTGAAGATGCGTAGCAACGGCTACGCAGGCAAAGCTAATCAAAAGGCCAAAAGCGGCATTTTAATCCTAAATAATGAAAGATTAAGGCCCACAAAAGTTTATTTTCACAGCGCACAAGTAAATGTTTTTTCTTTGTGTATTAAAAGTCTGGGTTTGCCACATCAGTAATTGGAAATTTGAACACTGTAAAGAGACTTGTTTTTTCGTTTTGGGCTACTAAAAAAATTAAAGAATGGAAAATTTTTCTTTCGTACCATTGTTCAAAGTGGCAAAACATATTTTAACTTATTTTGTAAACAGTTAAATAAAGCTTTTTTTTCTCTCGGCCCAGGCATATTCAAACAGAGTTAATTAAAAAGGTATATTCTAATGTACCAANAAATAAAGCTTTTTTTTCTCTCGGCCCAGGCATATTCAAACAGAGTTAATTAAAAAGGTATATTCTAATGTACCAATATATTTGAACAGATGATGTAAATCAAGTAAAATAATGAATTTTGAAATACGTTCGCTATCTTACACAAATTTGGAGTTTGATAGTTGCAACAATTTCAGTAAATGAACACTTTGCTTAAAAAAAAAAACAGGTGTTTCGTTTGTTTTGATGGTAAAAGTCAATGCTGAAATTATGTTAACTGTAACAAAAGGGGTTTGTGTGNAACAGGTGTTTCGTTTGTTTTGATGGTAAAAGTCAATGCTGAAATTATGTTAACTGTAACAAAAGGGGTTTGTGTGCCAGTACATTGTTCACTACTGACAAATTCTAAATGCAATCTGTATGTGCGCTAGGGGGTACTTCGCCTTTCCTCCTAGTGAACCTGCACACATCAGCACATCAGCACATCACATTTGTTAAGGCAGCACTGACACACACACACACACACACACACACACAATCACCACACACACACATCACCACACAAACACACACACATCACCACACACACACACACATCACCACACACACACACATCACCACACACACACACACACACATCACATCACCACACAAACGCCTTATCATACTTTATTTCACAAATCTTCACACACGTTCAGCACACAAAAAAAGAGGGGGCGTATCACACCCTATTTTCAAATAAGTACAGTAGATGAGACAGTAGTGTACTAGCACTTACTAAAACTCAAATTTAGCCTTCATGCCATTCTGCTGATCGGAGGGGGTGAAAATATTATACATTGATTATTTATAGAAATGGTACGTGTCTTACCAGAGGTTCGGACTGAGAACCCTCAGAAACTTAGCCGGAATATACTGTAACAAGTATGCCATGTAGCTCGGCGGCGTAAACCAGTTGTTTGTATTTAGCAGACGTCCTGAACAGCGTCTGCTCATAGCTATAGTCGCTTATAGATAGGGATATAAAACAATGAGCAACGAATTTGCACAACTAAATATTGTATGTTATTCTATAGCTAGAACCAACATGGCAAGCTAGATCTTAAAGAAACACTTAATCCATATTTACCCTTAAGGTAAAGCCTCTTTTCTTAGGAATTTATCTACGTCCAGTTTATTATTCCTTTTCTTGGGCGGTTCATTGTGCCCCCCTTCCCCTTAAACTGATGGTATATTAATTGCAATCTTCAAAATGATTCCGGTATTACTTCTAACAATACGAGAATTGCACTAATTTATTTTTCCTCTCGTAGATTCGCTAATTGAAGCTCATCACGTAGCATTTATTTCATGCTCCTTTCTCTGCCCATTCGTGTCTTTCTTATTATCTTCTCTACATTTTTGTCGCGTTCTTTTCTAGCAGTCTTCTGCTTGGTTTCGGACGTTTCATGTAACGCCTTTGCGGTGCATTTATCTCAGTTGATTAATTTATTTTTACTTTTTGTCTTTTCCAGACGTTTGTTTTACTTAATTGAATTGTCAACGTAACCTAAAATAAATTCCGAGACAATTTTTTTTTTTTTGGCAAATGGTTATAAAGTGGAAATCAACATGAGGTTGCCGTTTGCTCTGACTTATTACCAATATTTAAAACATGATATTGTCTTAATCAATTACTGTTAATTAATTTCCCCAGGAAGGAAACTCCACGACCTCTGGAGTGGCAGGCACGCACGCGATGACCCCCAANAGGTTGCCGTTTGCTCTGACTTATTACCAATATTTAAAACATGATCTTGTCTTAATCAATTACTGTTAATTAATTTCCCCAGGAAGGAAACTCCACGACCTCTGGAGTGGCAGGCAGGCACGCGACGACCCCCAGCTCCGCCGGAGCTGGAATTTAGTCCAGAAGTAGTGATGTAGGCTGCTCACGGTTACTGCCAACTGTTATGAAGCCCCGGTAAAGTTCTTCTTCCAGGAACGTCCTCCGTCCCATACAAACAATGCTTGACCAAGTATAGATAATTACACGTAAGAGACAGCGCAACTGATTCTATGTAATATTATTTTGCATAAGAACGATTTCTAGGTGTCACCAAAACAGCTCTCTTCTCCCTGTATTTATTTATATTGAATATAAATGATATAGAATATAAGTAAAAGATCGATTTAAGTAAAAACTAGGTACTTTTACGTTAACACTAGTATAAAACGCTTGTAATAGGTAACATATTTAGGAGAGAACTAAGCACGTTATACGTAGGGCGATTTTTCAAAGACTTGATTAAAAAAAGTGTGAAGATACTGTGAATAGGCTATAGCAAGCGGACTCCTCATTGGTTCGAGTGATGCTTTCGTTCCTTACACAGATTTTAATTTGAAATAATTCCACGTTGTCTGTGCGCACGCATTTGTNGTTCGAGTGATGCTTTCGTTCCTTACACAGATTTTAATTTGAAATAATTCCACGTTGTCTGTGCGCACGCATTTGTGAACATCTTGCTAAGCGTTTCAACTAAAGTAGTTTACATTTTTGCGTAGCGTAGTTATGCTCTTTAAGAGTTAGCAAAAGCGTTGGCAACGTTACCATCTATACAAGGGAGCACTAAGAGAAAGTATTTCCTTGAGGAACTCGGCGTGTAACGAGACGTGATTAGTATTCGGACTCGCTTTCTTCAGGTCGCAGGGTCAGTCCCAACCTGCCGGACATGTATCCTTACACTTTCCACTAATTACGAGATCCTGGTCCACAAAAATGGCGAGGAGTGAGATAGCTTACTGTTTATAATCTCAGCAGGAGTTCCTAATTAGAGATTGTTCCGAAATTCAGCACTCGATCATCCGATTTTCGCGGAAGAGACCGAAAAGTGTTTTTTTGTCAAATGCTAGTGCATCTGAAACTAATATCGAGCGAGTGGTTAGACAGCAAAGGATAAATAAAAATAGTGATAGCAAGGTGTATGTGAAGGACAAAACGATATTGCATGTTAAATTCAACCGTTGTCTTCAAGAGCAGTTCAAAAGAGATACTTCCCCTTTCAACATATAAAAAAATCAATTTCTACTTTTTTCATCGACACTTAGTTTTGCACCCAAGTTCGTTCGACTTTGACATTTGCTTCTGCCTCTTCAGTTTTCCTTGATAGTTTGAATATTGAGTATTATATACATTCCTAAGCAATCTTTCTCACCGATTTCCATTCAAGATTGCCATACGTATGCATTCGTTGTAGAAGAATAAAATACATGGGAGGAAATGTAAACATTAGGAAAAAAAATTTCCCAGTACAGTGTATGTATTCACGTTGACGTAATTTGTCTGATGTTAGCGTTGAAAGCATGCGCTTTTAATCGGTAATAGTAACACATTTTATGTTAATTAGCTCTTGACACGAATTCTCATATAAACACAAACCTATGGTAAATATCATTGTAACTCATCGAACACGGAGAGGCAAGTTTCCTCATTCATCTTACGCTAGTTACATGGTGGGAAACGGAAATTATGTATTTACTATAAAATACCATAATTTTAACAATTAAAAAGCAATTTAAATGTCGAAGTCATTTTTCTATCCAGTAGAATAGTAGAGCTATGAAGTAATTGGCCTGTATTTCACTGCCGAGGACACAATGACAGATTTTGATATGATCTATACTCTCAAATGCAGTGTGTTGAATTCTTCGCCAGGACTATATAACGCTTCAGCACTTTTAATAAAAACGTAATATTTTAAATATTTCATTATAATAGAAATAATTAAATGAGCATGACAAATATGTTTTGTCAAAAGCGGTACAAACACTGCAAAGGCGACGGATTTCGGGCCGGCAGTTCGTACCACCACACATTGTCCAGAACTACTTTCTCCGATCGAGAGGACATAGTGAATATTAAACTACATGCTGTTCTAGGGGCCAGAATAATGGGAAAATAATGGAAAATAACTACCTTATATGCTCATAAGAGGGTTTAAAATATACTTGACTATATTACTATGTTCATCAGAGGTGATGCAAATTATATGAATTAGGTGGCTACAGCTTCAGAGGATAAGAAATAGAGGTCAACTATGCTTATAAGAGAGGTTAAAATACACTTCACCCTACCACTCTGTTCTTCATCGAGAGTGATGCCTATGATATATCTCAAACAGTTCGGAAATTATGGTNATCTCAAACAGTTAGGAAATTATGGTTAACTATGCTTATAACAGATTTTAATGCATAATTACCCAACCACCCTGTTCGTCATCAGGGATTATGCTTATGTTATTAATTTGGTGGCTACGTCTTAAACAGTTCGGAAATTATGGATAACTATGCTTATTAGAGGGCCTAAGGGAAATTGACCCTATCTTCATGATTGGCATCAGGGGCGATGCCTATGATATGAATTTGATGGATATATATTACAAAGCCCGGAAATTATGTCTACCATGCCTATAAGAGGGATAACTGACCCTACCACCCTGATTAACAGCAGGAGCGATGCCTATGATATGAATTTGATGGCTATATCTTAAATAGTACGGAAATTACGGTTTGTTATGCTTATAAGAGGGCTTATGGCATAATTGCTCCTACCACCTGAATTGACATCTGGGGTGTTGCCTATGGTATGAATTTGATGGCTATATCTTAAATGTTCGGTGAATTATGGCTTACTATACATTTAAGATGACGTAAGTAATAATTACCAACCATCCTGATAGACATCAGGGGCTATGTCTATGATATTAATTTGGCAACTATATCTTAAACAGTTCATAAATTATTGCTAACTATGCTTATAAGTTTGTGGGAGTCGGATTTAGACATATTGTACTTGATGTAATTAGCAGGGGCGTGTTAACATAGGCTTACTTCACATAGGTCGTAGAATATGCTTGTAACAAGGTGGAGTGACAGCATACAGTAGTATGAGAGGGCAATTAACTAGAAGATTCCTGAAACAAGATGGTTGGTGTTGACATTGAATGACAGAGCATGAACTGGAACATTCTTGAAACAAGTTCATGCTATTTTTAGACTGAGTGACTCATAAAATTATGGGTAAGGGGAATTTTTACAGGAAATTGTGTAGATTTAGAGAGAAATGCAGGAAATTTCGTACGAAATTCTAGAAATTTTTTAGTGTTTTTTCAAGGTCAAAGATCCCACCAGAACTGAAGAAAAATGTATTATCCTGTACAAACAAAAATTTATTTAATACATTTTTTTTCTTCAGAAAATGGTTGTTTTATTTCTAGGGATATTACCTATTCATGACAGCATCCCTACTTCCTGGTCTGAGGTCTAACATACATACCCATGTCTATAATGTTTCTAATTTATATTAATAAAAATTCAGAGCACTCAATATAATTACAAAAAAATGTAATCATTTTCAGTGTCTCTTCGATATGGGCACTGCATGAGTTAACATAACGAGCACATGCCTCTCGAATAGACATACCCAGGTCTATAACATTTGGGAAAATAGATATATTATGTACAAATTATATCCTACTTCCTACTAATATTATAAATGTGAAAGTCTGTCTGTGTGTGTGTATGTATGTATGTATGTATGTATGTATGTATGCTACCACTCAACTCCATAACGGCTGAACGGATTTTGATGAAATTTGGTATGTAGGTACTTTAGGTCCTCGAATAGGATATAGGATACTTTTTATCCCGGTAAGTTGTACGGGTCCTGTGGTATAACAACAAAACGTTATTCTCCAACGGCTGGGAACGTGACCGAAATATTTTTTTTCTCTGGTGAGAGTTTATCAGGCAGCCCAAGGACTTCTGAAATGGCTTAACGACTGCTATCAATCGATAACAACCGGGACCGAATATTTAACGTGCCCTCCGAAGCCCGTAAGCGCTGAGATGTTATGCCACTAAACGGTCACACATCCAAATGTGTGCTGCTGGGAACGTTGCTTAACTTTGGTGATCGGTTAAGATCCCTCAGCCGAGCGCAAAAAGTAGCACCTAGGTACACTTATTTCTAAAGCTACAACTTGATGAAACTCACGTTTTTATTTTCATACATAGAAAGTGGAAATGTGGTAACTACGCGATAGTTGCACAGATACACTCCAAAAACAATACTCTACTTCTTGGCTATCGGGTAAAAATTATTTCCTTCCTTTTGGGTAGCCGTAATCAGTTAAAAACCTAAGCCAACATAGTTTAACTTTATAATTCTGTTTTCACATAAATGAATTGCCTTTTCCCAATTTAGTTATTAGTGTATCACTGTAAAACGCAATTGTACCCGGGCGAAGCCGGGTCCGTTCGCTAGTGTGTGATATATTTTGCTTAAAATGATGTAAGGAATAAGCCCTGTGAGTGGTGGAACTCCTCGTGAATCATCTTTTNTATATATAATGTTAACATAATTTAAACCCGTGCTGGCACCCATGTCACATCTAGAAACAAGATGTCAAGGTGGAATGACAGATCATGAAATGGAAAATTCTAGAAACAAGATGGGGGCATGGAATGACCGAGCATGAACTAGAAAATTCTAGAAACAAAAGGGCGGCTGTGATGCAATCCAATATGGTGGACGGCTCCGAGGCTCCGAAGCCTGCAGCCTGAGTGACTTGTAAAAATTTGGGTAAGGAAACTTTTTGCAGGAAACTTTGCAGATTTGAAGGGAAATTCGAGAAATTTTGAGGGTTTTCCGTGGAAAACGGGACATTTGAGGTCAAGGTTACGGTCAAAGGTCAAGGTTAAGTCAGTTATTGGGTCACTACCAGATGCCACTACTTGTCCACTCCCAGACGACATACGGTTCTGAGGCTTAGACTCCTTACTCCTGTGTCGCAGGTCCCCCATAATCTGTCTACCTACTGTTATTCCAAATTAGAGGACTTTCAAAAGTGTTCACTTTACAGTGAATAGCCTATAAATTAAATTATTCACAGTATCTTCACTGATCAGTGCGTGGTCGCTAATTTAGAAAAAGACTTTGTAAGAATATGCTCCTGGCCATGATACAATTTCGTTCNTATTGCTGAATATGCTCCTGGCCATGATACAATTTCGTTCTGAAGCCCCGGGATTACTTATCTGTAAAACACTGACGTACTACATGGTTTTCCTTCTGTTATGGATTAATGCGGTGGACAAGTAAAATTCCTTTGTTTGCACTTTAAAATCCAAATGACTTGTCAAGCAAGTTACATGAATCACCACTAAATTAAATAACCGAAACAACGTTACTCTTAATATCGGCGATTCATGTACGGATGGTGATTCGTTGGGGAAAAGTAAAATTGATGACTAGTCCCGAAACGTTTTCATGAAAAATCACAATGTCTACACAACTAGCGGCTTTCACACGTACACATCGAAACTACTTAAGATCACAGACTAACAAAAGCGTCAGTTGACATACATTACACACTTAAACCTACAGAAACCTACACTCTGGCTAAGTGTATGATGGTTTGCGGTCTTCGGTATTATCTACCGTTGTTAATTGGTTGTACGCCACCAGCAAAACGCGAGTGTTTTCTTGACTGCCTATGTTTCAGGCGAAACTAGTCCACGCGATAATAAATTGGATTCAAAACGTCGTCAACTCGAAGTCTGCTCATAAATGAAATGCCGTTTATTCGAAGAGCTTATATACCCACAGTGTTTATTATATTACAGATAGTTCAAAGCTAGTCAAATGGTGCTGCAGAAAGCATGCTTTTTTTTTTTCAACGTCAAGCACTTGAGTTAAAGTCCCCCTTGGGCTTGGGCATCCGAGGCAGTTTTGTTGAGTTTAGTTTTTCTAGCGTAAGAGCCACTCTCTTCATAATGCACCTTCAACAAGCAGGAGACGCATATACGAAATAATAACATATCAGTCTATTAAAGTTAATATGCGTCCTTGTTTCCCATTAATACCATTAAGTAAATTTCTGAATATTACTATATTTCGCCCAATTATTTTAAAGAAGAATTTAAGTACCCACGAGCGTTATTGCCTGTTGGAAACTGAAAATTTCAGTATTAAACTTCTGCGTCTGGCTGCCTTCAAAATGGAGGAAGTATTTCAGAGCAAACAATCTAATGAGAAAAAAGAAGTTACCGATATAAATAATGAACCTATTTTCCTCTACCTTGATGCAAATACTTTTTAAGTTCTTAAAAACCTAGATAGCTAGTAGGTTTTGAGCTCTTGTCGACAGAGACATCGCTACAGATGGAACCAGAAACATATGAAACACTAGTGAGACAATTGCGAATACACAAGTGCCTTACCCGGGACTCGAACCCAGAATTCCTTGTACCGTAAGCTGAAAAGCAACCTACTGAAATACGAAAGTAGGGTTGTAATCGAACTAATGTTTTGGTAGATACTGGGACAAGATTTACTTATCTGAAATATTTACAGGGCTGTCATTTTGAAAACAAGTATTTGAGTCGTTCAAATCATGTAAGTTTACATGTACATGTACTGCCAGCATACAAAGTTAAGTTGAAATTTGTTACATGGTTTCCTAGTTATAGTATACTATGCTAAAGTGCATATATAGCCGCCATTTTGAAAATATTTTTCTGACCCACTGTGGCGGTGGGGTGAACTCCTCAGGGCACTCTGAGCAAATCACTCGCCACATGACAAGGAACATGCCCCCTCGTCCCCATTCCATCCAACACGCCTATTGAATGTCAGAACAGCTGGGATTCCCAGTATCAGAAAAATTGATAGTCATTCCATCACCCCAGTTATTGAATATATCGAATATAGTAGCTGCGAGAAATGAAATGCCTTAAAATACGTAAATTTTGGGTTATATATGTAATTTGGCCTATTTTTTGTCTTGCAAAAATTAATTTACAATTACAAAAACACACATGTTTTAATCAACACAAATAGGTACAATATAACGTAATCTCCTTTTTTATGCATATTAAAAAAGGTATTTCAAATATATGCTGCGGAATTAAAAACATATCTACTCGCCCACAATGCAATATTACAAATCATAAATTATATATACATGTTTTCTAAAAGTCTAATATAATGATCCCCACGTCTGCCCCCGTTGTTCGTAGTTCTCCTCGACAAGCAGTCAGGCACCCCCCTAAGTAGTCCTGTGCTCTCCCAGTCTTCCCTGTCCAGTGTGTTTAAAAAGCTCCGGGAAAGATTCACAGTCGTCCATCCAATCACGTTAGAAACTTGCACGACGTCAGGACGCGCCAAAGACATCCTCACGACGACGAAGAAGACCACTCGTGCCGAGGAGGTAGAGGGGTACCTCGGCACGCGGCAAGGCAGACGCCGTAATTCTGGCCTGTCACGTGCCACAGTCGAACTGGACCGCCACTGGCCGTGTGTCCCAACACACCGCCGCTGCAGCTTGGCAAGTCGGAAATATACTGGTTTACCGTTCTTGTGCGTGTGGAGCTGCGAAGGAAATAAAATACAAAATTTCCGACTCGTAAATACATTCCACTGATACCGTAATTTGAATAAGTATTCAATGTCATTTATATAACGTATAAATGTTAAACAAAATAAATACTTTCGTAATTTTACTTGCGCAATAAACGGAAAAATCACTTAATGTTCACATGGGCTGTCCCTTTGCTGTGCGTACATTTGAAAACAAAGCAATTGTTCAATAAGCAGCCACTTTAATATCTGGTGACGTATCCTTTGCTTTTCATGACTTCCTGGCTCGTCCTTTATATAGAATTCACAAACCGTTGCCATTTTTGTAGGGTTTTCTTTTGATGTCACATTTATTTTGTGAACATTCCTCTACAAAATGGCCCAAAAAATGCTCTATGGCATTTAAGCCTGCCGACCGTGGAGGGGTTTTTGTTTGGAAACGTTCTAGATTAACCACCGCCTATTTATGGTGGCCGAGTGTTTACTGACGTCGTGCTGAAAGTAGTACAATGCTTAGTGATGATGACGCTTGCATTATCAATGGACTTTTTTTATGCAGTGTCCGTTAATTGGCAATACTTTTTTTTTGTCTGTCTAAATGTGTGGGTTTTCTTTGTGTGCGTCGCCAGATGGCAAGAGTCAGTCAGCTGGCTTGGTTGGTAATAGTGGATAGACAGGCCACAGTACAGCAGATTACTCGCCAATTCAAGACTGCGTGAGCAGCTATACCACCCACAATCATCTCCTCACTATGGAGCAAAGAAGCCACCGTTCCACTAGAGTACCTCTACTCGCCTTTTGTCGCAAGGCTCAACGATTAACGTGGGCGCGGGAACGCTGCCACTGGACCCTCGACGCATGGAAAAAGGTCGCCTGGGCGGACGAGTCAAGGTGGTACATGTTGGTACACGCCTGTAGCAGGGTAAGAGTGCTTTGCCAAGCACATGACGCGATGGATCCCTCGTGTCAGCAGCGTACAGTTCAGGTCGATGGTAGTGGTATCCTCGTAAGGGGACTGTTTACATTAGATGAAATGTGTCCCCTGGTACACGTGCCATCGCCCCTCACCGGTCAACGATACAGGGACCTGCTGGCAGCTCATGTGCACTCATTTCTGCGCCTACAACACCATGCAGGATACCTGCATCTACAAGACAATGTACCTACCCATCGATCCTGAATTGTGACAGTAGTTGTATGAACACTCCACGGCCTTGAGTTTTGTTGCCTGGTCCCCGAGGTCACCCGACCTCAATCCTGTAGAACAGACCTGGGATGCTGTCAAAATAAATGTGTGCGCCTTGAATGCTTTTTCAACCGAGGATGTGCTGCGGCTACGGATCAGTATAGCTCCTGGCAACTTCCGATGCTTCCATGGAGTCCATGTCACGCCACATCAACGCAGTCATCAGGGCGAAAGGGGGGTAGTACGCTCTCCTAAGGCAGGCATCTCTAATTCAACTGCTCATGAGTGTATTAGGTTCCTTCTCTGCGCATGTCTCCCAACATTGGCTCGCGAATATGTTAAAATTACTTGTTCAAGCAGCGAAATAAACGTTTATTTATGCGTTTTTTTTCTTTCAGCAGACTCGCAAAAAAAAAACTTATTTGGTGTAATTCAGGGCTATATGGTTTCAAAAGTTCTTTTGGGGGGCGGGAGGGATGCAGTTCAGAGTTGGATACAGTAATTGATTACTACGTGGCTGGCACACACAGACCAACCTCATATCCACTCTGCCCGCTACCAACAAGGATACAGGAAATTACCTGCCGGCATCTCTAATAAAGGAGGAGGGTCCAGAGGCGGCAGGACATCTCCAGATTGGCCAGGGCATGAACCCTGGACATGGCTTTCTCCCTATTATCGCACTCTTCTCTCTCTCTCTCTCCTCACTTTCTCCACAGTTGCCCCCCGCCTTGTCCAACGTAGTCGTAGGCCATAACGCTCTGTGACCTGGCGGCAGTCTCCCGGTGCGCGTAACACTGTTGCCAACTTTGCGACTTTATATTCATACCGCATCCCGATATTCTCAGCACTCTTGAAAGCAGCCTTTCTAAAAAAAAATATGCCCCCGTAACTGCATGCAAGTATTCACTGCCGGGCATTCTTTCAGTAATGACGGTAGCCAATTAAAAAAAAAATAGCATTCCACAAAAAAGAGTGGAGAGATTTGGGTGGCTCTTAACTGCAAGGTCTCGAGAGCCGACCAGGGTGAAGCGAAGCGAGTATGGAGCAGCGCCGGAATGCAAGGGCGGGGAAAACGGGAGATCCCCGAGAAAACCCGGTGACCAGCGGCATCGTCCAGCACGATTCCCGCATGCGAAAATCCAGGAGTGAACCCGCCGGGGATCGGACCCGGATCGCCGTGGTGGGAGGCGAGCGCCCTGGCCACTACGCCACCGCTGCTCCTAGTGTGTCTGTTGAAATGCTTGCAGGTCGGGCAGTGACATTTTTCAAATGTTGATTTCAAAAGCGCTCACTCTACCGAAAACAGCCTATGTCCGGGCGGAGACTGCTACTGTTAGCTCCACGACTGCTGGCGGGGCTGCCGGGGGTCGGAGAGGTAAGGAGGACGAACACTAGTTCTACTAGGATCGCCTCGGCTCGGAATGAACCTTTCGAAAAAAATAAAAATAAAACATGTTTCCATATGGCATCCCGCGCACTGCAGCGGCTCCGGCCCGAGCAGATTTAGTGCGTTGGCTGCCATATGAGCACATGCTTTCTTATTTTTGCAGAAATGTCCATTCGGAGGCAGTCCGACCCGAGCGGAGCGAGTGCGCGTCCTCCTGTATCTGCGCGCGCAGCCAGATGCCGCGTTAAAAACATTGGTCTTCGCATTTTCATTTGCACGTTTGCCGATGCGCGCCGAGTATTTTTTTTTTTTTTTAACAGTTT
Organism: Clitarchus hookeri; assembly: GCA_002778355.1. Taxonomy (NCBI): domain Eukaryota; kingdom Metazoa; phylum Arthropoda; class Insecta; order Phasmatodea; family Phasmatidae; genus Clitarchus; species Clitarchus hookeri. The sequence continues at coordinate 783,539 of NQII01000476.1, forward strand.
GTACGTAGTGACTAGTATCACCTGCCACCAACTGGGCCGTGCCGGTGGAACTACCTTAAGTACCAAGGGCGGCGTTCCAAAACGTTACTCCAGAGTAAAGTAACGAGTAATAGCTGAGGAAAGTAAGAGTAAACGCGGTGTTGGAGCGAGCAGAATGTAAATAACTTTCTGTATATACAAATATGTACTGACTAGCGAACCGGCGCGGCTTCGCCCGGGCACAATTGCGTTTTACAGTGATACACTAATATATATATATATATATATATATATATATATATTGGGAAAATACAATTCATTTATGTGAAAACAGAATTATAAAATTGTACTATGTTGGCCTAGGTTTTTAACTGATTACGGCTACCCAAAAGGAAGGAAACATTTTTTACCCGATAGCCAAAGAGTAGGGTATTTTTTTTGGAGTGTATATGTGCAACCATCGCGTAGTTACCACATTTCCGCTTTCTATGTATGGAAATCAAAACGTGAGTTTCATCAAGTTGTGGCTTTAGAAATAAGTGTACCTAGGTACTACTTTCTCCGCTTGCCTGAGGGATCTAAATCGATCACCCAAGTTAAGCAACGTTCTCAGCGGCACACATTTGGATGGGTGACCGTTTTATGGCATAACATCAGAGCACTTTCGGGCTTCGGAGGGCCCGTTAAATATTCGGTCCCTCTTGTCATCGGTTGATAGCAGTCGTTAAGCCATTTCAGAGGTCCTTGGGTGGCCTGATAAACTCTGACACCAGAGGGAAAAAAATATTGTGGTCATGTTCCCAGCCGTTGCAGAATTACGTTTCGTTGTTATTCCACAGGACCCGGATAAAAAGTATCGTATGTCCTATTCCATGACCTAAAGTACCTACATACCAAATTTCATCAAAATCCGTTCCGCCGTTATGGAGCTGAATGGTAACACACACACACCACACACCACACACCCCACACACACACACACACACACCACACACCCAACAAACACCACACCACACACCGATTTTCGCAGTTATGATATTAGTAGGATTGAACAACCAATGTAGATTCCAAAAGATAGTTATCATTTTCCTTAAATTCTTTCTTCTCCATGATATTAATTTGATATAAGTTTATACAGCTTTCCTTACCATAAGATAATCATAAAAATTAGTTCTAAAAATGAAACAGTTTTACAAGTTAACTTTGAAATACAAATACGAATTTTATCACTCGTAATTTGTAATATTCCCGTGTGCGTCTGTAACATACTAAACTTCCCGCCATTTTCAGTTTAGTTTTAGTTAATCACTGAAATAATGCGTGTAAAAGTTTTACTCTGGCAAGCTGCTCAGAGTAGTTACTCTGCTTTTCTTGGGCACTACCAAGAGCGACTAGAATCTTTACTCGAAGTGTCTTGGGTCAGTCAAAGAGAGAAGTATACTCGCAGAGTGACGTGTTGGCAAGTACGACCTGGAGACGAGCCGACAGCACTGTGGCGCTTACAGTAAGATTGTTCCCCTCACGCCACCCTCTCACGCCTCTCTCTCGCGCCACTCTCGCGCCANCACTGTGGCGCTTACAGTAAGATTGTTCCCCTCACGCCACCCTCTCACGCCTCTCTCTCGCGCCACTCTCGCGCCACTCTCGCGCCTGCCTCGCGCCACTCTCGCGCTACTCTCGCGCCGCCCTCGCGCCTCCCTCGCGCGACATGCAGGGTGCTGGCTGGTGTTTGTCGTTAGGCTCTCTAACTAACCACGCAGCACGAGCACGAACATTACACGGTGATCCAGTGGCCTGGGAAAAATAATCATCCCGGCCTCGATGTCCGTAAGGACCAACTTACGAGGGGCCGCGATGACGTACTGGTCAGACTACTCGCCTCGCACCTAGGCGAACAGAAATCGATTCCCGGCGGGGTCGGTCCCGGATTTTCACAAGTGGGAATCGTGCCGGACGATGGTCGGCGGGTTTTCTCAGTGATCTCCAGTTTCCCTCGCCCCTGCATTCCGGAGCTGCTCCATACTCCCATCACATCTCCCTCATAGGCTCCCAAGACCGCCCAAATCTCTCCACTCCACTCGACTTCCTGTTCCGTTCCTAGTTCCTTAGTCTAAGTACGATGTGAATTTCTCTTCGGTTCTACATTTTTCACAATATTCCTTCGTTTTTCTGATCATGTTAATTGCTTCTGGGAGATAAGTTTTTATGTTATGGATGCTATTGCCGACGACATTAATATGAAGAAGTTCGTCATATCAAATAACAAAGAAACTGAGGAATGTATAATTCTTAATCTGACTGGCTAAGGACTTGGCCTCATGAGCAGCCATACTGTTGTACTCTTCCCCAATATAAACGAGAGCATCGTAGACTTACCCAATCTGACACCTCAGTGGAGTAAGGGCTTCAATTATGCTCAGCCACGGGATATTGCTTAGCGTTTTAGTACTGATTGGAAATGTGGACCTTATGAATAGCCCAACGCCGAGTTAAGGCAAAATAAAATTATAAAGAAAACCACGTGACAGCATATTGTGACGGCACTGCAGCATAGTTCAGCATAATATTCAAGAAATGATTTCTGCAAGGCTCGGTTTTTCATATCCAGAATTCTCTTTGTACTGATATTGTATCCCTGGCCTCTTATGTCAGATAGAGCAATGTTCATTTTTTTTCTCAAGAAAATCAATACTACGTAAGTAATAGGAACTGGTAGCATCTGCAACTGGAAGAAACCTAAGGTAATGTTCGCAAACACTGACATTGTATGCTCCATCATTACATGTCACATGAACGAAGCGTACAACGACCGTTTGTTCCATCTTCGAAATGTCATGCGTACGGTCCAAGATAATACTATAGTAGTTTTCATACTTCAACATTTACAATATTCTGTTTATTATATGTGATTCAGTTAAGCGAATAATTTAATTCTAGATTTCTTTTCTAGGTAGTGGTGGGGTTTGTTACCCCCCCGCCCCACCGTTATTGTTCTTCAAATATGTTCGGCCATTATAGTCAAACTTTCCAAAGAGCTAGACGTTTTAAAAAGTTTCCATTATTATGTTCGAAAAGTTTATCTGAGCTTCCTCTTAAGGAATGGCACTGCTGAACCAGAATGTTGATAATAGCAATCAAACGTTCCAGTACCTCTTTAATTCTGATCTTCGTTATATAGAAATTTCTTATTATGTATGTCTAAGATTTAAAATGTTTTCAATGCCACTAACTCAATCCATTTTCTGTACAAGTTGACTGGACCTACCATGATTCTCCAGGTGAGCAGATAAATTGTGCCAGTCATTTAGACCATCCACTGCAAGTGTATTTTTAAATGGTGAAAACAGCTCGCAAAAGAAACTGAAGACCGCATCTTTACACGGCCAATAAACGAGCAAATTTCTTTGAGCATTTTAGAGGTTACTCCTAGGTATATACGTGTAATGTACAGGAGTGAATTGGCCGTTGAATATGTCTCTAGGGCATATTTCAGGTTCTTCAAAGGTAGCTCTTCACTCTCGTGGAGGCGCCGCGAGGGGAGGCGAGCAAGAGAATGAAGTTGATGCACTCCCGTCCCNGATTTCGTTCGGAGTCGTTTAAGAAAACCACGTAAAGCCGAAATCAGGACGGCCTGTGGCAGCCGAACTCTGGTCTACCCGAATGTGAATTATTGTTTAACCACTACACTATCTTCCTCGCGAAGAAAATACTGCAATTTTGATTGTGATCCGTGATAGATAAACATGCGAAAACTTATTACTTAACACTGAAAAAACGCTTTCTTTGCCGGAACACATAATTTGTTGCCGCAAAGAAAAAGTTTTTTAAATACGAACCACCGCAAAGTAGCCTTGCTGCAAACATAAATTTTGTTTGCTGTATAGTGATTATTGTCGTTTCAATACTTAAACATACGTATTGGTGGTAATATCAGGTACACTGTAAAGAATATTTGTGCTCTGAAAAACAACCGTAATTAGTAAATAAGAAGGAAGTATAAATATATTTTCAAAAATGTATCCACTAAAAAAAAAACACTAGGATAGCTTTGAGACTCGAACCCGAACCTCATGCTACTAGCCTAACGCCCTTCACCATACGACCACTATGTCTTACTGCGGCTAGATTACTTTTGATAGGTAGGTTATATCGGGTAGCAACGTGGGTCAGAATATACAACCTCTTAGGAAGAACTGAGGTAAGTAATTTGGAGATGCACTGCACTCCATAATGACATTAAATGTCTGCAGGAGGATTGTACTTGCTTAGTTGTAGTTTCGCAACTGCATAATATATTGGTTTATGNTGAAAAACAACCGTAATTAGTAAATAAGAAGGAAGTATAAATATATTTTCAAAAATGTATCCACTAAAAAAAAAAACACTAGGATAGCTTTGAGACTCGAACCCGAACCTCATGCTACTAGCCTAACGCCCTTCACCATACGACCACTATGTCTTACTGCGGCTAGATTACTTTTGATAGGTAGGTTATATCGGGTAGCAATGTGGGTCAGAATATACAACCTCTTAGGAAGAACTGAGGTAAGTAATTTGGAGATGCACTGCACTCCAGAATGACATTAAATGTCTGCAGGAGGATTGTACTTGCTTAGTTGTAGTTTCGCAACTGCATAATATATTGGTTTATGAATGTCCGCGTCGGGACAGCAAACTGCAATGTGCTGATGTGATCAAGCAATGGCTTGGAGAAATTCCCATCCCTCGTTGGGAAAAGTCAACTTTACACGTGGTGTTACCAGAGCTGATGTATGAAATATGTGCCCGGCGCCACAGCTCTGCAGTGAGCTGATGAAATGAGGGTCGTTTCGGTCGACAGCCTAGGGGACTCTGGTTAACACTCCGACACACACGATGGCGAGGCTATAGGCCACCTCGCACGCCTTTATTAAATTACAAATGAAACACTTACGATGCTTGTGGGGTTATTTATTCCTTGCGACTCCTTAATGAATACACACAACTTTAGTACAAAACACGTGGCCTTAACGGCCCGGAACTGCGAGCGACCACGTGGCTTTACAATGTGAAACGCGACTGCGCTTAACAACTCTCCGATGAGAATAACGTTGCTCTCCCCTCGGCGCTATAACAAATAAAATTAATGATCCGGTTCATGAAGTGAAGTCTATGGCAGTGAGTATGAGTTCAGCTTAAGATGTCGGCACCAAGGGCCTTTGCGGAGCGAGAGACTTGCACGTCTTAATGCGTTCAAGTCCTGAAGAGAACTGGGAGGAAGCGTAGGGCCGGCTTCCGCTACCTGAGCGCAGCGACGCCAAGCGGCGAAACAATGAAGCACAATATACACTAAAAAATGATTATGAGATGAAAGTGACATGAATTAAATTAACCTAAATCAACATAATTTCCTTATACAAATACACAATAAAAATAATAATATTAATCCTAAAAATTTCCATTGTACCAGCCACAGTATTGCCAAGTGTACAATGTCAAATGTCCCTGGCTGTGGCTGTGTCGACTGTCTTTCATGATGACAATTATGATATTAATTATATACATTGAATAAATACCCCGATGCAATACACTGATGCTATTAATAACACTGAATAAATTAGAAACACTGGAGCAATTACACTGATGCTATTATGCACACTCTCACTCGTGCCCACAAGCCCGTCGGTGTGGTGTGTGTGGTCTAGTGGACACGACTGCAGTAGTCAGTGGGCACAAAGGAGCTCGTAAACGCGCGGTTCATGTCAGTGCGATAGAAAAACCTTGAATATCGCCAAAACGTTACCTTTGGTACGAAGTAACTTTTCTTTGCTGTGAACTAAAGCAGCTCAAATAATGTTTATTTCTTGGCTACAAAGGAAGGTAATATTGCCATAAAACAAATGTATAAATATAACATTTATTAGCAGCAAACCATGTTTCTCTAGCCTTCTCTTTGAATTAAAGCAGTATTATTTTACTGTAAACACAACAGCCTCAAAGAAATGGTTTTATTTGTCGTGCAGGAAACTTCTAATATATATTTTTTAGAGTGCACGCACACTGTAGAAAAAAATTGTAATTTTTACTAAGAAATTCTTTGTAATTTTACAAATGCTTGTAACAGTAGATATTTCTCTTGTAAAACTACTCGTTTGTAAAACTACAAGGACCGTGTTTGTAATATACCTCAAGAAATGTTTGTCCTATACTGACCCATTTCCACGAGCTTCAGCAAAATGGCGGACAGTCAACAATGTAAAACCGTATATAGCTGTTCGTGCAAAAATGATGGTTGGTGTAAAGTTTAGCGGCGTGAAAAAAGAAATGTATTGCAAGTCTGAATAACATAAAACACTTAAAACAACTCAATCATAATGAAACATGACCGTATTATTCATTAACTGTTAATGTTTCCTAGCTACCCAGAACTCTTAAATCGCCTCTCAATACCTCGTTGTTAAGAGCCGTTCAAATCTCTTAACTCAGCAACAAAACTATTAAAATTAAATAAATGTACCTATTTTTTTTAACCAAATAACTTCATAAATATGTTGGAGGTACTTGTGGTCATATTTACTGTAAAAATATACTTTAAGCTTGTAAGTAAAATTGGTTTTGTGGTTAAGGTGTCGGATAATAATACAAGGGGCGAGGGTTCTAGTACCCGAGCTGGCAAAGTGTATTTTTTTCCTTCGTAAATTATATTTAAATTTATTTTTTTTTTTCGTTATTCTCTATTATTATGTATGTCATTGGTTTTGTAGAAGAAAAAAATAATTTTATGTATACTTCTCAATAATGTCAATTGCAACACAAGGTTATCATATGCAATATTACAAATAAATGTTTTGCAAATTTCACAACAAAACTCTTTGTAGTTTTACAAAGAATTTTCTTGGCAACTGGGTTTGCAAGAATTTTTCTTGTAAAAGTACAACAATTTTTTTAGAGTGCATGGTATTACTGCATCACCAGAGCAGGGGAGCGTTCTACTCCATGGGGGCCTCGGTTGTGTAGTGGTTAGACTACTCGTCTTCCACCTAGGCAAACCGGGTTTGATTCCCGGCAGGGCCCCTCCTGGATTTTCGCAAGTGGGGATCGTGCCGCTGATCGGTGGGTTTATTCACGGATCTCCCGTTTCCTCCACCCTTTCATTCCGGCGTTGCTCCATACTCTCCTCGCGTCACCTTCATCGGCTCTCAATATTTTGATTTTAAGAGCCTCCTTAACCCCTCACTCACTCACGACTGCGTGAAAAGGCACATCAATGCGAGGGAGGGGGAGATGAATAAGTACCTGGCGAGAACGAGAAACTGCGAATGCAGGAAGTGACCTACCGTCGGCAACACTACCAGACATTGCACACCTCGCGGCCCGGCTGAGGCGGGACAAAGGCTGGCTATTTACACACATCAAACAACATGGTAAGCAGACAAAGGCAGAGCTCTCAGGAGCCTCGCTAGCCAGCCAGGCGGCGGCACCCACAAATCACACAGGAAGTTTCACAAGTCAGTTTGCAGTCAACAACACGTTGAGCAGCTTGATTTGCGCGTACCAGGCTTTACATATCACAAGTGTTTAGAAGAGGCAAAAGTCATGCCTGAATGGTACATGAGCCAAGAATACGATAATATGTAACAGTCTACATCAAAGTAGTTAGAAATGGTGGATTGTAAAACAGTGGTGTGGAGCGGGGAATCGGGGACTCAAGGCGGCCATCTTGGTTTCCATTTCCCCCCCTCTGAATTTCCCTTTTTTTCTTCAAACAGCAAAATTTACCAAAAATTTTCTCAATTTCCCCTAAAATTTCCCTAAAAAAAGTCTTGCACAATACGACTGCTTTGCACAATTCGGATGAAACCGCCTTAAAATTGTGCAATATCAGTCAGAATGTGCAATCTGTTACAAGCATGCTCTATCATTCCAAGCTAACACCACCCATATTTGCTGCAGAATGTTCGTGTTCATTGCCCCTAACCCCCACCACCCATACTGAAACTTCTCTCACCATTCTCCATCATTCCAATTTGGTTTTCTCATATTCCTTCTTGCATCCTTTCACCGGACACCATGGAGGTTCATGCTCTTACATTCCCTCCTACCATATGTCGATAATTCATGCTCTTGCATTCCTTCCCGCCAGTTGATCCTACTTCAATATTATCGCAGGCTCAGATAAATAATTACACAGAAATATTTTATACACTTTACCTTTATTTATAGACTTAACCCAATAAGAATACATCATATATGCTCAACATATTCTTCATTCGAGCGACGCTTTTATGGTAAGTGTTTCTGCAGAACACTTCCTGCTGTGAGCATACAAGCCACTCTTATTCACATATACTGCACAGCAGTTAACGCATGGGTAGGTCTTGTAGGCGATGGCAAATGAACAGTTACTATCTTCATAACATTTGACACCGGCACGGTTACTGAATGTCTTGCCGCAATACCCTCACATGCTTCCCGATGAACGACAAACATTGCCTTTGCACTTCTTGTTATGTTTATACAGAGCATCACGGCGGATAAACACAGCATCGCAGTAATCACAGTGGAACGTCTTGTATGCTGGACTGAACATGCAATGGCAACTTTCATGTCGGCGTGCATTACAACTTGTCTTAAAAGTATTTCCACAATAGTTAGTTATATCGCAATGCATGCAACGACTCTTCAGGGCTCCTTGCTGTTGTCGGTGCCGCCTAGTAAGAGGACTCATTCACGAAGCGGTTTCGTAGAGGTGGATAGTCTCAACCCCATCAAGGGGGCATGTGCAGATTCAATTCTGTATAATGCTGTTGACAGGTGAGGTGGAACCACCCTTGGGTGGGGAACATCCACCCACTGCGATTGGAAAGGGCGTAATCTCTTTCTATTGGGAGCATTCAACTGCTGTCAATTAGAGCCCCAGTTCCAGGCTCAAAATAACTCATGTTTCTGAAGCGATATAGACTGGCAGGAGTGCACACACATCATGATGCCTGATGTGAGAAAGGAAAAGCCTGAGTGGTAAAATATGCCTGGACAATGGATTGATGTGCACTCTTAAGTAAATGGCTCTGAATGATATCGCCCGTTATACCTCAGGGATCAGGCACGGGAGGGCCAGCACTTTGAACACAACATCGCTGTTTTAGATAACAGGAAACATGTTGTCGGTGCCGATGGTGTTAGATGGTAAGTCTTCAACCGTTGATTCCGTCTTCATATTGTAGCACAGTACACTGGTCTGGTAGATTCATGTAGTCGTAACGGCCGGCTTTCCGCCACCACGCTCGCCAACGAAATGGTGTCTGTTTTTTACACGATGCTCACTTATATACTGTTCGCACTACATGCAAATTTAAATTTATCATCTCGTGTTGGCTCAGTAGATCACTGCTGGCTGTGTGGTATAAACGTCAGCATGGTTGCTGAACTGAAATATGTTACCTTATCAGCTCGATCGCTGCCTAGCCTGCCAAGTTGTCAATTAGACCTCCCAACTTCTTTACACTCGTTCATCTTTCAATTTTGGAGGTGCCTTTTTTTTAATTTTACTGCTGCTCGCACCTTATGTGTGTAACACCAGTGCCTGAGATCTGGTGTTTCTGTAATGGTAGCACTACCTTGGGATGGTTGGCAAGTGCTTATAACTATTTACCTTTTCATTTTTTTTAAATATCAGTTTACATTAGTGTATAGTAGTGTTGATCTTATCGTTCCGCATTTCACCACGGAAATTATTCGCATAACACAATGCACAGCGTACGATGTTCACGCATATGTATATGTTGGTGAATGTGAATAACTATTTACTTTTATAATAATTTTTTTATTTATATTTGTCTCAGGCATAGCAGTGCTATCGCTCTATTGTGCGACTAATGTTTCAAATACACGATGTTACGCACGCTTATGGCTCTAATAATAAATAAATTATGTGTATTAAAATAAGTACTTGTATGTATATATAATATTTAAAACAAGATCAATTGTTAGTTTCAACTGTATAACTAAATTCTGCTCTTAAAGGGAAGTGTGTGTGTGTGTGTGTGTGTGTGTGTGTGTCTGTGTCTCGGATGGTCTGCCACTCTAGAGTCTGGAACGACTCTCTAGGCTAATGAGATGCACCCTTCTTTCGTAAAGGAATGCGCATTTGTGCATTACCCGTCTGACACCCTGAAATATGCTCTGACGACTAATGATATGCACCCCTCGTATCATCATGGCGAGGCCTGCTTTCGGTGCTCGCACAACTACGGTCGGGTCGGAGGCGTTCTGCTGCTGCCAGTGTTGTCTGTACTTTGAATTTGTCAGTTTCGTTCCACTCGGTTCGTAAGGAAGAAGTTTGCTATTCTGTTGTACTGGTCCGGAGGGCCTGGTCTTGTCTGGCATCGTGTAACATATCGCACAGTATCCAACGCTCGTGTAATATGAGATTGTGCTGGACGGTAAATGCTTATAATAAATATGTAAATGAAAAAAAAAGTTACATCTGTTTTCAACAGCGTATAGCAGTGTTGACCTCTTATCTTTTCCACGCATTTCACGATGGTAATTTTTTGCATAACATAGCGTACCGTGCTCGATGCCTAGGACAGTTTCATATCTTCTGTACAAGATTTCACCGACCCCTAGCATCAGGCTATCAGTGTTTATTTATATTAACATGTTCGTGTTTTAATGTGACCCTTGGCTATAAATGGCTGGATAACATTGTAATGATATCTATACTGGAGAGCCAAAAAAAAAACTGGTATAGGCGTGCGTATGCAAATAACAGAGGTGTGGAATCAATCAGAGTAATGCGATGCGGTCGGCAGCGCCTATATAAGACAACAAGCGTCTGGTAAAGTTGCTAAATCAGTTACTGCTGCTACAATGGCAGGTTATCAAGATTTAAGTGAGTTTGAACGTGGTGTTATAGTCGGCACACGAGAGATGGGACATTGCATCTCCGAGGTAGCGATAGAATTTGGATTTTCGCGTGCGACCCTTTCACGAGTGTACCGTGAATATCGAGAATCCGGTAAAACATCAAATCTTCGACATCGTTGCGGCCGGAAAAAGATCGTGAAAGAACGGGACAAACGACGACTGACGAGAATCATTAAACGTGACAGGCGTGCAACCCTTTCTCAAATTGGCGCAGATTTCAATGCTGGGGCATTAACAAGTGCCAGCGTGCTAACTATTCAACGAACCATCATTGATATGGGGCTTCGGACCCGAAGACCCACTCGTGTACCGTTGTTGACTGCACGACACAAAGCTTTACGCCTCGCCTGGGCCCACCAACACAGTCATTGGACTGTTGATGACTAGAAACACATTGCCTGGTCTGACGAGTCTCGTTTCCAATTGTATCGGGCGGATGGACGTGTACGGGTATGGAGACATCCTCATGAATCCATGGACCCTACATGTCAACAGGGGACTGTTCAAGCTGGTGGAGGCTCTGTCATGGTATGGGGCGTGTTCAGTTGGCGTGAAATGGGACCCCTATACATCTAGATACGACTCTGACAGGTGACATATACGCATCCTGTCCAATCACCTGCACCTATTCATGTCCATTGTGCATTCCGACGGTTCTGCGTGCTCGCGGGGGCCCTACACGATATTAGGCAGGTGTACCAGTTTTTTGGCTCTTCAGTGTCTATTACTTAGGGTTACTCATTTTACCGATGACTCGAGTTGCCAACCCTAGTGTAGGACTGATGATGATCGTTTATATTATCATATAAGTATTTTACAGTTACCACGACTATGTGCATCGTGCAGGTATCACATTTGTATATATCTTGCTTTTTACATATCGCAGTCTGTTGTAAATTATCCATTCTAACTTTCATTTACCTATAAGTTTTCACATGTATATATACAGTCTGGATGTTATTGGTCGATTGAGGGAGGCTAGCTGTCGCTAAGGGGTATCGAGTTGGTGGACACTTGCGCTACCATGAGACACAAGTGGTGGTGATTGTGTTGGTGGTGGTTATGGTGGGTATTGATGAGTGTGTGCAGGCCGATGTGTGTATGTGCTATTTCAGGCCCTACACACCTGCGGTTCGGAAATTACAGCCAACTATGCTTATAAGTTGACGGGGCGATGCATATGTTACGAATTTGGTGACTGTATTTTAAAATGCACTCTTCGCGTTGTTCAGGATCCACTCAACGAAGTAGCTGCTGTTCTCTTTCTGGATGTTCAGCATCTGCTCATCCACCTCCTTAATGGCCACGTGGTCGCGGATGACTGTAGCAACTATGAGGTAACGGCCGTGGCTTGGATTGCATGTAGCCATCACGTTCTTGACATCAAACATATATTGGGTAAACACTGGCATGGTAAGGGTATGGCTACTGTTGACTACCTCGAGAAAGAGAGCTTAGGGCATAAATGACCTTGCGGTCAATTTCGTTGATGGGAGTGTTGTGTATGTTATGAATTTGGTGACTTTATCGTAAACGATTCGGAAATTATGGACAACTATGCTTATAAGTATGCAATGAGGGCCTCGCATAGCCAATCGGGGCCGAGACCCTTTCGAGAGCCTCGTGTAGTCAATCGGGGTCGAGACCCTTTCGAGAGCCTCGTGTAGCCAATCAGAGAAAATCGAAAAAGGGAATTTCCGAGGAAAAAAAAGAAATCCATGGAAGGTGGTATGCAAGAGCATGAAGTAGCGACATCTGATAGGAATGCGAGAACATGAAGTAGGGACTGTGAGCGATGTCGTTGGTTTGGAATGCAAGAGCATGAAGTAGGGGTGACGAATGAAAGTCTCTGAGAAAACAGGAATGCAAGAACATGAAGTATGGATATCTGGTAGAAATTCAGGAGCATGAAGTATCGACATATGGTAGGAGGGAATGTTAGAGCATATACCTCCAGGGCTTTCGGTGAAAGGATGCCAGAAGGAATATGAGAAAACCAAATTGGAATGATAGAGCATAATGAGAGAAGTTTTATGATGGGGGCAATGAACACGAACATTCTCCAGCCAAGATGGATGGTGCTGGCTTGTAATGATAGAGCATGCTTGTAACTGATTGCACATTCCGGCTGATATTGCACAATTTTCAGGTGGATTCATCCGCATTGTGCAAACCAGCCATATTGTGCAAGACATATTTTTTTAAGGGAAGTTTTGGGGGTAATTCCGAGGGGAGAAAGGAAAAAAAAAGGGAAAACCCAATATGGCCACCACGAGTCCCCGAGTCCCCAGCCCCACACCCCTGTTTTACAATTCCCCATTTCTTACTCCTCATCAATGTACAGTAGCTATGGTAAGGAGGGAAACCTAGAGAAAAAGAAAACACCGGAACCCACAAGAAATATGACATAGAATGAACAAGACGCATGTGAAAACACAAATGGTAGCAAAAACAACAGGAATTGGAACAAATTATTTTTTAATTATTGCTCATTTATTTTCCCTGCTATGAAAAATAATTTGAATATACGAATGTGCAATGCTTTAGTGACTTCGGCCCATTAAGCCTTGCAGAACGTAGCCGAATGCCGATGGTTGAGCGAAAATGAAAAATGAAAATAGCAATGAGGTGAAAACTCAAAATAGCTGCAGTAATCTGACACTGTAATTGAATTTGAACTGAAGATAAGTAAACTCAGGTAAGCTGTATATGGTAGAGTTGTGTGGGGAGAAGGTATAGTAACTCACTGTGAGCATGTACAAGGACAAGATGACGCATAGTGGGTACATGGGATAGGCATTGCGCTGTTTACACACCCTGGGGGGAATCACCGTCGGGGCAGTCCCGACATATAAGGGCACGCGGGGAAGAACCGAAGTCTAGAGAAACAGGGTAAGTCCCGAGAAATAGCTGATATGCGACCCTCGATGAAGGAATCAGGGGAGCCCCGACAAGAATTAATGCAGACACAGCTCACAGGCATCCCCGAGACATCCTGCCGCACCCTCCCTCCACCGTAGTTGGAGAACACAAGCAGCTGACAAGACACGAAATCCTACACAAAAATGTGCGAGGTATACAGGGGATTTCCCGATTTCTCTCTCGAGAAACTGCTGACATCTAACTTGAATATAGCGAGAGACGAGTTAAATTCAGGCATAGCCGAGGCAGGGGGTCAGTTGTTCGGAGTCAGTTGTTCGCAGTCGTTCAGAGGCAGTTGTTCAGAGGCAGTTGTTCAGAGGCATCGAGAGGCGCCAGACCAGTGTCAGTGAGAATCCGTCAGGCAGACATATTGCACGCAGAGAGGCGGCAGTCGGGTGAGTCAGTCGAAGGCCGGGTTCGGATCCTGGCCGAGTCAATTGTCACCAGCCGAGACGGGAGTTGTTCGGCGGCACAGCCGCGAGACGAGTTAGGTGTTCTGCCGAGACGGGAGGCGAAGGAGACACGGAAGTAGGCAGTCATGTGATGGGAACAGTGCCGAGAACTTGGGTAAATTCCTGGAAACGAGTGGCAGCCCCATACCGAGAGGCGCCATTCCCCAAGAAGACGTAGTTGGGCGCCGGATGGCGACGAGGCAACCAGTCAGTCAGTCAGTCAGTAAGTCAATTGTGACGTCACCGGGGAGAGGACCCAGGAACAGCCGAAACTTCATGTGTAAATTTCCGAGACAAACCAAGTAGAAGTGCTGAGAACTTATGAGTTCATTTCCGAAAACATAGTGGCAGTTTCCGAGGTGGGGAAGTCGGAAACACGAGCAGGATAGTTGCGGACGTCGTCGCAGACGAGGAGACGCGCTCTCCTACGAGTAACGCCAGCCGAGGTCGCAGACACACTCCAAATCCCCGGGAAATTAGTCCGGACTTCCAAGAGTGTCAGTCAAAGCCGCAGGAAGAAACCAGCTGAGTACAGCACGCCAACGAGAGCCAGTCCGAGGGCCTGAAAAAGGGCCACCCAACTCGCCAGGCCTCAACTACCAAAGAAGACAACTCACCAAAAGCCGCAGTCACAGATAAGTAGAAACGTCTCGCCACAAACAAACTTCCCTGACACATAGTATTCAGCCCACCAGCCCTTCAGGCCTACGACTTGTAGGGGGGCTCAGTCTCGCCAGTGTGTGTAAATACCTGTGTTACCTTCAGACAAATAAAATACTGGTGTGTTAAATAACGGAAAATACGAGTATTTGTTTACCCCTAACGCAACAACCACAGGTGCCCTTAGTCTGCACCAAAGTAAATTAACTAAGTAACCTACTAGCAATCAACCTGTATAACTCAGGTGACCTAGTAGCGTCAAGGAATCAGCTGACTTTTAAAACGCCGCTAATGAGGTTAGACCACAATCAATCCCACGTGAAAAGTGTAACTGGATTAGAAAATTCATACCCGTAGAGCGGACTAGCATATAAAAAGAACACAAATCGTTAAGGAAGTATACTGGTGGTATAATATGCTCAAGGCTAAACTTAAGATTTCAGGGTAAGCTAAGGAAATGGATGGCACTGTAATGAATGCGTGTAATACGTGCTGAGAGATGTGCTGGCGTGTCGAAGTGTCGAAAGTGGCGAGAAACGAATTAATGAGAGAGGTAATAAATACGCAGGTGGGATGTAGAATTGCGAGCAGGACTGGAAATTAGTAACGAGTAACAACCACGTAGCTAAAGCAAATGTGGGTGAGGCGTCATGAAAGTCCGCAGAGTGGAGCGGAAGTAAGCAGGTGCATTTGTTACGCAGATCACGCTGAGAAACAGCAGTGAAACACGAGACTGAGCAGAAGCGCGATATAATGCGCGTGGAGTTGTGTACAGCCCGTTCCATAAACGTCAGGAAAGTCGGAGAAGAACGAACAAATTGAAGGTGAGCGACATTTGGAAATAACAAGAACGTAACTGGAACAAACAACAAATCAGTCTTCTAGATCTTGACGTTCTTTTCCCATGCACATGTCAGAGTATAATTTTTGTAGCTACGATTGTTGCCGGTAGATCTCATATGCATAGCTATATGCTTATGACGCAGGAGTATCACAAAAGTCTCGCATTTGAGAGGGTAAGGGTTCGATTCCTGGTCCGGCCATCCTAATTTAGGTTTCCATGGTTTTCCGAAATTACTCCAGGCTAATGACAGAATGGTTCCTTCATACAGGTCATGACAGGCTCATCACCAGCTGCTCTTTCTCTCCGTGCCACTTATGTCTCTAATAACCCCGCTGCCGACGAGATGCTTTATTCCCGCAAACATGATACCAGTATCAAGAACTCGGTGAGAACACATTTTCTCTTTGTATAATACGAAATATTATTCTNACATTATTCTGGAAAAAAATATGACGATGGATGAAAATAAATTTTTAAAAAGAATAAAACTAGTTGTAGGAATTTTAAATTTGTATATTTTTTTTTGTACAAATCTCCTATGAAAAATTTTACTAGTCAAAATAATTGCTGATGTATTTAGAACGTCATTAAGGATGTTGCTTGGAAATCTGTTGTGGTTCGCACGTATTTCAGTTTTAACTTTCAAGATAAAGTTTAAAATTAAAATAGCCACAAGTTAAACATTTACCGCAGGTGAATTCAATTGGCCGTTTTCAAACAAATTTCAACATGTCCCACCTGCGACGTCAGTACACTTTGAAACCAAAATTTGTATTTAAATAACTTTTAGAAATTTGTTTGAATAAATATTTCGAGTTAAAATTTCCTTATTCGTTCTAAAAACCACTGATTTGCTATTTATATGACGTTATTATCGATATAATATTACTACAGCATAAAATAACTTTAAAATATATGAAAAAAATGGCGCTTGAAGAGTTGTACCCTAGTAACAAACGCAAGATGAAGGGCTCACAGGGACCTTTTGTCGCTGGAGAGCGGCATGCAGAGAGGGCCTGAGATTGAGCAACGCCGGAAGCACGGGCAGGGGAAAAGGTAGTTCCCTCGAGAAAACCCGCCAGCCGCAGGCAACGTCCGCCACGTTTCCCGCAGCGTGCTGGACATGCTACAGCAGCTGTTCCACCCGTTTTATAAACTGCACTATCACGATGTATTACAGATGCCATTGGAATAGAGGTAGCTAATGTTCGGTGTTATTGCTCGCTCACAGTTAAATCAGTACTTCTGAAAGCTTTGCTTGGGTGCTCCTCTGACTCTACTCATTGTGTATTTTATCCCGCAGAATGTAAAAACTGATACTGATTTGAACTTGGTAAAGTGACCTCATAAAATAATTAGTCAGAAACATACTTAATATTACGACAGTTATTATCCTAACTTGTAGAAAACAAAAATACCTATTACAACGGACACTATTTTAAACATTACACTGTTAATAACAATTTAAGAAGCTCCTGTAATTTTCTTAATTCGTTGAAAGTTTTGTATCTGCTCTAATCAGAACTGGTAATATGCCCTCCTACGGAGTTGTTTTCAAAGCGGAGTTTAACAACGCTTAACTAAAAATAAACCAGTAATAGGAGTAATTTTTTAATTCTCAGTTCTCAGTACAAACTGCAAGTCATCATGTCTGCGATTGTTTACTGAATGTTTGGATTTAAAAAAAAAAGTGTGCTGTATATATTGCATTTGCTCGCCCAGAATGTTGAAAGCATGTTTTTCCAGCTTTTTCTAGAGCGACTTTCTAGGTTGCCCTGCCAAGGTGGGCTCGCGGATTCTCAGGTTGAGGAATGCATTCACTCGATTGTGTGAGGGGACATAACCTTGATCCGAGATGGGCAGTTGTCGGTCGGGAAAGTCTCGCCCGTGCTGCTGAATCACACTGGCTGCTGGCCGCTAATGCGTTCTCCAATCGTATCCACTCTCTCTCTGCAGCTTTCGACCGCTTCTCTCTCCTTTCAGCCCGCCATTGTTACAGCGCGTAGCCCGACCCCGCACTCCCCTCCCCGCAATCTAACTGCTTCCTCGTTAATAACAAGGCGATCGCTCCCTGGTTCATCGCACAACACTCATTAAACAGTCGAATACGAGAACTAGCGCTAGCAGTAAATGAGATTCATCGCTGATTATTTGCCCGTACTAACTCAACCAGCCAGTCAAGTGTACTTTCGATTTCTATGTCATCATCAGCGGGCATTAGTTACTTCGAAACCGGACTATGACGGGAGACTCTATATTATGTAGTATACAGAGAGATTGAGTGGTACAACTATCCTATGATATTTCATTGTTGTAATACAAGTATTGTGGATGAGAAAAGCAAGTGTATTGATGAATAAGTTTATTTACAAACATCACTACAACAGATACAAAAAGGAAATATCTTCATTAAATAATATATAAATTTACAACAAAAAACTACACATTCCGAGGTCAATATGTACACCACAATGAAAATGGCGCTGCCTGTTTATGTCCTGTCGTTGAAGGGCATGTGTGGACAGTTAGCTCATAGTGTGACGACCAGAGTTCTTTTTCATCTCCTTAAGCCTGTCTGGCATAGATCGAACCAACTTCACAATAAGAGGGCTCAATCTTATCCCATTCCGTATGAAGGGCAATGTTGAGGTCATTCCGGTTAGATATGGGATGTTTTCAGATGTTNATTATTTTACGTATGCTGGTCTATTAAGCAGTATGGCCTAAAGAACAAAAATTGCCTTCTTGTTGCAACTGCCCATAACTCGGGTTTCGTGTAAAACGCACACTTAACTTTTGATGGCAGCGGTACAGTTCCAGGCAAGTATGTAGATAATACCAGCACTTACTGACTGTCGTCAGAAACAAACGGGCAGCTTCAATACAGTGAGCCTATTAATGTATGCCACATGCTGTTTACAGTGTATTTACGGAATTTACCAGCAAGTACTTCAGTAGTTCAGTGCTGCCAATAACCAAAGGGTATTTCCAGCATTCAGAAGTTTTCCTTTGTGACGCAGAGTCTGCACTAAAGGAGGGACAGCCCAGTCGTCCCAGGCCATCCTGAACAATGGAAGATGCCGGACGACGTGACGTACGCGTGGAGCAGCTAAGAAATGAAGGGGACGAAACAAGAGCATCGCAAGGAAACACCCAGACCAGCCTACCGCGGGCCGTTAACCCAGAAACGACACTGGGATTTGATCAGAAGCAAGGCGAAACGCAGATCCCAGAAACTTACGGATGTTCGTAACCGGAAGAAACGCAGACTTGAGGATAGAGATGCAGTGAGCCCCTTATGAAGTGTTCTTTAGTGCTGTTGTGTGCAAGNCGGAAGAAACGCAGACTTGAGGATAGAGATGCAGTGAGCCCCTTATGAAGTGTTCTTTAGTGCTGTTGTGTGCAAGTGATCGGCAAGAAAGATTGCTGCATACAACTGAACATCTTTCTTTCTTTTTCGTTCTCTTTCTCTCTTTCTTTCTCTTTTTCGCTCTTTTTATTTTTCTTTCTCTTTCTTTCCCTTCTCTCTCTCTGTTTGTTTTTTTTCTTTCTCTTTCTCTCTCTCTTTCTTTCTCTAACCACATGCTGCTGTTCCCGGCTGGGGGCCAGGTCGCGGATGACTCACGAAAAGAAGTTTGACAAACCAGTGACGTAGCCATTTTGTGACCTGAAGTGAAGGGAGGAAAGTTACACCAGCATTAGCGGCNGAAGTTTGACAAACCAGTGACGTAGCCATTTTGTGACCTGAAGTGAAGGGAGGAAAGTTACACCAGCATTAGCGGCGCTGAAGCATTGTTAATTAGGATAAAAACTGGGAGAAAAGCTACTTCACAATATAATAAAATACACTTTTTTTTTTACTGAATTTGCATATTTTGACATTTAATGGTTTATTAAACTTTTTAGTTACAACCTCAGGAACAACGGGAAGGGTTACAACTATGTATCCCCCCCCCCTTCCCCCCGTCTTCTAGCTGCGATTCTGTGACGGAGAAGGGAGTTGAGCTGCTCTACTGCCGGGCACACCTGACTCTCCAGCCAGCCGAGAAAATAACTGTTATGACAAGAGGCGATAAAGGTGAATTGATGTGAGTATGGAGCAGCACCGGAATGCGAAGACGGCGGAAAAGGAAGATCCCGAGAAAATCCGCCAACCTACGGCATCGTTTGGCAAGATTTCCACATGCGAAAAATCGAACCCGATTTTTCTAGGTGGGAGGTGAGTACTCTGATCACTACACCACCGCGGCCCCTTCCCCATATGTGAAACGACAGTAATCTAATCCAGATCGCCCATTGTTGGAGGTCAAGACAACCTTCAAAGATCTATACAAGATGTTTTTGAATACATGTTGAAATTTTAACACAACATATGTGGACTAATATAAATAAAAGAATCCTCGTACCAAAGTGTTTGAAGAGGTCATCTAGTATTTTTAACTTTAAATTGAAGTTAGGCAGAACAACGCAGGGAGTCTGCAGCTATACGCACCTGTTTGGGCAAAACGTTGTATACCACGAAGGTGGACGGAGTTGGCGCGCTAAGCGGGCATTCAAATGCAAACAATTCTTGCAGCCTTTACTACACGATTGATAATCTCCCTCTGTTCGTAGTTTGACACGTGCACTAACAAGCAGCCACTAGCGGCGCCCACGTACCTCGAGTTTATGGTGTCCTATGTGCAGGCGCTCTCCGCATGGCACGCCAGTTCCGTTCGCCTTCGTGCTATGCAACTTGTTGTGCACGCAGGTACGTGAATTTGCTGACTCCCGGCGCTGTTTTGCGTTGCCTTCCAAAGCTAGGAGGCCTTCCTACAATGCACTAAATTTACAGGTCAGGGTGTTATATATGGTACACCGTCCAGGAGAGTGCGTCTCGCTACAGGAGATGTCCAAAACGTCCATCACCACTGGCATCTCACCCTTACAAATACGTCATGGATGGCGCGAATGTGCTCGAATGAATCCACAACGAGCTCTCTATGGATATCAACACTGACAAAATAAGTGATATGAACCAACGCTTTTACATAACCTCGTAAGTAGAAATCGGTGGGATTTAGGTTAGGCGATCGGGCTCGCACCCGATTCATTGTTCGTGATACTGTACGTAGGGTCCAGGTATGTGCGTGCTGCGTGGCTGAAATGAGCCGATGTACTACCATGCATGAACCGCGCTGCTCAGCTGTGATATAACGGAACATACCCTAGGACGCCATCCCTAGAAAAGGTTAACTCATCTGTCCAGAGCACGTGTTATAAGCTGCAATTAATTGCAGAATGTGATCCGTTGCGGATAGACTGCCTCGCTCAGTGCCCGACTCGCTGAGTGTGGTAGGAGTACAACATGTTCTCCTCGAGGATCCTACACACACTGGTACAGCGCACACCTTCTGCACTTGCTACACTTGTGTTATTGTCCTCAAGGTGATTCTCGACGTAATGTACAACATATTCCTCCACACTGACTGTCCTGGCACTTAGAGGTCTTCCGCCGTCTCCGGCGCGATGGTCACAACACCCAGTTTCCCTCACGCAATCGCAAATACGTTGAGATGTCTTTTCGTTCGGGTGTCGTCGATTCGTAGACGTTTCCGCGTACACGAGTTTCGCCGCAGAGTTATTCCAGGTAGCATGTCCACACATCAGGATGTCCGCATTTTCAGTGCATGCTCCAACTACGATACACGACATCCGCCGCTATGAATGTCAGTGGAAGCACTACCGAACTGGCCGGCCTGTGCGAGAGGCGTATTGTCGCATCCAGCGTGTATTACCGTCTTCGAGCAAAGTGTATAAAAAGCCTTTGCTGGTGTGTCGGTACACAAATTTCCGAAGGAAAAAGTGATGTAAAATACTGGTAAACCGATATTTGAAAGAGCATTTAAAACTAGAAATTCTGGGTCAGAAAAATGTAATGATAAAATAAAATTTAACCTAACAAAAAGCTTTAAAATATACGATTGTTTACTATTACCTAGCTGCATGTACATCTTCCAATGAAACATGTAATTATCAGGGGCCACGGTGGTAGAGCGGTTAGACTGCTCGCCTCCCACCAAGGTGAACCGGGTTCATTCCCCGGCAGGTTTACTCCGGATTTTCGCAAACGGGAATCGTGTCGGACGATGCCGCTGGTCGGCGGGTTTTCTCGGGGATCTCCAGTTTCCCCCATTCTTTCATTCCGACGCTGCTCTATACTCACCTCACTTCAACCTCATACAAAAACGTCGCTGTTAAGAGCCGCCAAAATCTCTTCACTCACACATGTAATTTTCATTATGCTCTGATGAAGACACGTATCCACGTGGCGAAATAATATCGCACTTCATCAAATGAGATGTTAATAATTTCGAAACATTACTCAAATGAGTATGCAAAATCGTTGACATAACTTGTAACATTGCAGTTTTTAGAGGTTATGTTTAACATTGATCATAAATATTTTAATTATATATGATTACAGAGTACTTGCTTATGTGTTCACTTCTTTTAGTATCATTTCCAAATTACGCTTTATTATGAGTTAACAGTATAATTTTTGGTCATTTAAATTGTTTATTAACAGAGATCATGTGTTAACATTTTTCATATGTTTCTAAACAGTATTCAGTATTATTTTTTGTTTTTTATTTTGTTCCTAGAGGATGAGCAGTATTAAATATTTATTAAACAAACGTACTAAATAAAATAATCCTGGTTGTCTCTCGTCTCGCCATTGCTGATTGGCGGAGGGATGTCATGGTCAGACGACAACCAATCTGAGGACAGGAGACAACGTAAGTAAGGCAGAAGTAAAATAGAACTAATTTTTTCTGACAGAATAATTTTCGCCACCTCCAAAGATGGACGTGTGTACGTTAAAATAAATATAATTATTGAGAAATAAGTGCTGTAAGATGTTTGGAAAGTTTATTAATTGACTATGTAAAGCAAGTAATAGTTATGAATTTTATTTAGAGAGGATGATAATAGTTGAATTTGTTTGAGAAGATGAAATAATTTGTGCAATGTGTTGGAGAATATGAGCGGAAATAAAATAAAATGGTGAAAAGAATTTTGACTTGTTAACTCTACATAAATTCTTCATATCTGGTTCTATTGAAATGTAAAAAACGGCGCCCAACGTGATAATTGTACATTTGTGATTTATCTTAAACGTATCCAATTAATTCCTTCACGCAATTCAACTGTAGGCTCAAAAATTCCTGTTTCTTGTCTAAATATAATGAAACACACGCAACATTAATGTTTTACTGGAACATTCAAGGTAATTGTCATCTCGTTACGCCTTTTATACCCGCTATTTTTGTCATTATGCTGCTGCGCTCTGGAGGCATCGAAAACGCGAATAATCCGATCGTAGTAGGCAGGGTCTGTAGCTTGGGAGGGCAATCGCCCAGAAAGGAAGATGAATGTACCACTTGTTTCCTTCTTCCGTCCCCTTTACACAGAGAATTAATTATCCAGTACTACAGGTACAANTGAATTTGTTTGAGAAGATGAAATAATTTGTGCAATGTGTTGGAGAATATGAGCGGAAATAAAATAAAATGGTGAAAAGAATTTTGACTTGTTAACTCTACATAAATTCTTCATATCTGGTTCTATTGAAATGTAAAAAACGGTGCCCAACGTGATAATTGTACATTTGTGATTTATCTGAAACGTATCCAATTAATTCCTTCACGCAATTCAACTGTAGGCTCAACAATTCCTGTTTCTTGTCCAAATATAATGAAACACACGCAACATTAATGTTTTACTGGAACATTCAAGGTAATTGTCATCTTGTTACGCTTTTTATACCCGCTATTTTTGTCATTATGCTGCTGCGCTCTGGAGGCATCGAAAACGCGAATAATCCGATCGTAGTAGGCAGGGTCTGTAGCTTGGGAGGGCAATCGCCCAGAAAGGAAGATGAATGTACCACTTTTTTCCTTCTTCCGTCCCCTTTACACAGAGAATTAATTATCCAGTACTACAGGTACAAACTACAGGTACTTTGTGCGNTTTCCTTCTTCCGTCCCCTTTACACAGAGAATTAATTATCCAGTACTACAGGTACAAACTACAGGTACTTTGTGCGATGATAAGTTATGGAATATGAGCTAGAAAATATAATACATATGACCTAATGTGATTATTGAGCGAGAGAAAAATCTTGAAATTAGTTATTTGCAAAATGTCAGAAAATACTGTTCTCTCGTAAACCGTTTTCCCGAGCGTGTTACACGAAGTCAACTCTTGTTCTTTGAATCAAGTTGTCAAAAAGTAATCGCCAGAATCTCTGTTAACAATTCGCCATCTCTTTACTACCATCTGTTTCCGTGTATTAGTTAAATAACTTGCAACCGGAAGGTCAGAGCACCTAATAGCTAATTCGATGGGTAATCCGCCCAATAGTCGCTATTTAGCAGTCGTAATTCACGTTTTGTATTANAGCACCTAATAGCTAATTCGATGGGTAATCCGCCCAATAGTCGCTATTTAGCAGTCGTAATTCACGTTTTGTATTTATCAAGATAGCCAATTCTATCCAGAGCTTTATTCAGATGTGGCAATACACAAAACAGGCCGTAAGTTGGGGAGCTGTATGTAGGCTGGACGTGAGCTATGACAGATCCGCCCTCCTGGCCACACGNCAAAACAGGCCGTAAGTTGGGGAGCTGTATGTAGGCTGGACGTGAGCTATGACAGATCCGCCCTCCTGGCCACACGAGGACGAGGCTCAAGTATACAAGGCCATCCAAGACCCTACTCCAGTTTATCAATAAATCATGTTCACTTTAATATGAAAATAAAACTGCAAGCATAAGGAAAATATACCAGTGGCAGGTGGACTATACCTTGCTACNTGTTCACTTTAATATGAAAATAAAACTGCAAGCATAAGGAAAATATACCAGTGGCAGGTGGACTATACCTTGCTATTATAAAATTTCTTCACCTGAGAACTGCAGTGAAACATGGATAAAAAGAGTTAGAATTGCCAGAGTTTTCGGCATCTGTACATAGGAGTGCTACACCGCAGTTTTAATGAACTGAAAAGGATGAAATTTTGGCCAGGAAAACAGCTGCGTTGACAGTCACGTCTCACGCTCCTATCTTTTGACGGTAATTACACGAATCATCATTCTGCAACCTACAAGCTTAACAGACGGGAAAATTCCTAGTTTGGCAATTTCGTTATTTTTTCTTTTTCCACTGTCCGAAACAAAAGAGTAGAGATTCAGCCCAGAGTAGCAATTTCACGGCGCTCTGGCGGCTACGTGAAAGTAGTCACAAACTTGCGAACGCTACTTCTGCTGCCACTGTATTGTGTACTGGGCTTGACTCACGGAGATGACTGCAATTAAACTCTGTCGCCCTTATTGGCGGCACGTCAACGACAAAGACGATTTCATACATGCCACCAACATCCGTTCCTTTTGTGGGCCCAGTTGTTTTTAAGCCAGTTCCAATCAATGAAGCGTTCAGAACACGGGCGGCAATCAACTCTTCATTGCAACGTCTTCTGCATATCCCCAACATTTGTTGGTAATTTGCCAACAGCTATTTCAATAATACTGCCAAAATTATATGAACAGTGAAGTTATGTTTGTTTTACTTTACTTTACCAAAAAAATCTGTGATTTAAAAAAAACTTAAAAATACTTTTGTTACATTAAAAAATGGCCGGAGGATAAAGTGCAATAAGCTTTCAAAACACGTAAAACAGCTGTACCAGCGAAGAGTTCCAGCAGTGGTTCCAACATTATTATTAAATTAAGAGGAGTTTAAAATGCCCCGTTTCGGGAATTGGTAACTAGACAGCTGACACTCGCACTCTACCCCATACTTAGTCCAGGGAAGTAGCCAGATCAAAAATATACGGGCATAGGGAGGTAATTTGAGAGAAAAAAAAGAAAAAGAAACGTTACAAAATATTTGGCGCATAAAATTAGTTCTTTAGCGTGATATATTTTCGGCGAATGTAAATATTTAATACAAAAGAATTTATATTTGTATCTATAGTAAATTTTTATTGCCTATGCTGAATAAAGTTACCACAATATCCCTTATGTTAACCTTACATAAATTTGGTTAAACCTGAGACCAAACGGTCTTCTACAAAAAATAATGACATATTTTCTCCTATGTTTTCACTTCTTAACGCAGCCCCGATGTTTATAATCCACTGTTTTATACGATGTTTATGCATATATTTTGTTAACTATTCAAATGCTTGGATTGTTGGAAATTGTCATTAAAATCACATTATGCACAAGGAATTTTGTCACCAGATTTTACGTTAATATGCAGAGTAAACGCTTTGTCATAAATATTCACGCACGCTGCAGAAACCTTTGGTAACCGTGAAAGTTGGTAAGTAAGTACATCGATGGATGATATGTAAACAATGGCAGTTTCATGCATCGGCGTATGGGTATCACTAGTTTCTAAAACATGGGGACAAACTTCGGCAGGAAATTCCTTACGAAAACATAAACCCAAAATGTATGTACAACCTATAACCTAAAGTGACGCGCCCCCAAAATTTGAGTTTTAAAACGCTGACGTGAGCCCACACTCACTGGTCTCTGCGACCGTTCGCTGCGCCACAATAAAACGGCCGAGCAACGTGCCGACGACGATAACATCGGGTGTGGCCGTCAGCTACAGTATCTCGACGGTGTTTGGGAAAGCACCCGCTCCACCCAACACGGCGCGAGTCGGCTGACGGTCCCGCTTTGATCCGACCACGTGGGCGACACCAGGACAGTCTCGTGGTTCGGATCCCAACCGACCGGCACGTGTGCTCACACTCAGTGCTGTGCCATCAAGGCGTAGCACGCATGAAGGCGACACCAGGCTTCACAGCGCCCCTGATCGGGACGCAAACGAACAACCGAAGCCATTGTGCAACACTAAGTGTTTGCGAGTGTTAGTAGTCCTCAAAAGCAGAGCAAAATCCTTCCCAATTTACACAAAGTGCAAACCACAAGTAAACTGTGCAACTAAACGTAATTAGAAATTACGTTAAATTGAAGTGCCAGCGACTTCCTACTTGGAGCACGGGCTTCGCCCTTGTCAACAAAAGTTTAGCCCCCACAGGCATCACCTGACTGAAGGCATCGCAGTTTGTGTTTTAGTAGGAATAGTGAGTGTAAAAGTGTACATGTTTATGTTTGCAGCAGCCAACAGGTTTAAGGACTCGGATAAACATGTTTACAGCAATACGTGCCCTTAAACCTAAAAACGCAAAAGTGCGTTGTCATGAATAATTAAATAGATTGTTTAGTATAGAGAATATGCAAGTTTTTGCTAGGGACAATGTTCAGACTACATTTAGTTAAGGGAGTTTTCCCACCCATGCATTGTAAACCGTTAAGGGCCTAAACCATATTTTGCATTTATTTTACGCTCACGCATTTCCGACTTCTCGGCAAGTGGCCGGAAAGANCGTGCCCTTAAACCTAAAAACGCAAAAGTGCGTTGTCATGAATAATTAAATAGATTGTTTAGTATAGAGAATATGTAAGTTTTTGCTAGGGACAATGTTCAGACTACATTTAGTTAAGGGAGTTTTCCCACCCATGCATTGTAAACAGTTAAGGGCCTAAACCATATTTTGCATTTATTTTACGCTCACGCATTTCCGACTTCTCGGCAAGTGGCCGGAAAGACGCCAGCAGTCATTTATTCTGAAGTGGGCATTCAACGGAGCAGGCCGCGCTGTTCGCGTCTCCCGGGAACTTCATCAACTTCTTTGTCTTCCACCAAGAATCATAGTTTTAACTTCTTTTTCGACCAGAACAGTATAACTTAACGTAACTTCATCGCCCGGGAGGAGCACCTCTCCACCTCCTGCAGACCTACAGCCCCAGGAGTGTAAGTTCACCTTTATAATCCGGAGAGCCCCCGACGGGCTTAGTGCTTCGCGTCCGCTTAACAACGTGAGCACCGTCAACGGCTTTGTAGTGTCGAAATGTCAATAAATGACTGCAATTCCTTCCCAAGGCAGCGTTTTGATTTTCAGACCTTGCCTCTTAAAGGAATTTCGGGATCTGGACCCACCAATCAGCCATTCTAAGGGTGTTTAAGTGTTTTCAGTAAACATGTACTTTTACCAGTGTTTAATTACCGTGTGGAGTGGCCTTACAACTCCGCATTTAGCTAACTTGATACCAGCATAACTGTCCACCTCACAACGGGCACCCACGACCAGCAGCCTATCGAACCGCAATTAGTAACCTTTCAATTGAGACGTAGAGGATTGAGAGAACAGCCTAGCCACCTGGGTGACTCGGCTACGACCCACAACAGCAGAGCAGCCGCTAAGAGTNGTAAGTGTGTTTCCCGCCAGAACTCTGCACGAAGAACGGTGCAACGGTGATGTCACTACCATTCTCCAACCCCGACATCACGTNCTAAGAGTGTTTCCCGCCAGAACTCTGCACGAAGAACGGTGCAACGGTGATGTCACTACCATTCTCCAACCCCGACATCACGTCAATGCGTCAATATGAAAATATTAGAAACCTCTTGTGATTAAGCAGCATATCGGCGAATGGTGTTTTTTATAAAAGGGATCTTACACCACTAAAAAACGCGGTTGGTAATATCATCCTCCTCCTTTCGAAAATGTCTCGTTGGCAACCTATGTTTGCATCAATCTTAGTAACACTACGTTCTAAACAATTTTTAAAGACAGACTGTGAATCAGCACGTCTAAATTTAAAAAAAAAAAAAAAAAAAAGGTCGCCTTGTCAGCACGTTCTCAGGTGAATCGTTGGTGAGATAATTCATGTTGAAAAAAAAAAAATGGTGTTGCATACTAGGTAGGCAAACCACAGTAAGGCAATTTTAATGAAGATTGTTCAGGGGCGCACAGCTCCCTTAATAATCTCTTGACGAGAAAAGTGCTACTTACATTTTCGTCAGGAGTACACTGCCGAAGGTTGTCCCCACGTTTTAGAAACATGTTGTATATGTCGTACGAGTGTTCTGCCGTTGCTCTTCGCGCGGTGTATATGAAAAGTTTCCATAGCAGTACATGTGATGTGACACGCACAATATTTGTCAGGCGTGATGATAGAACGATAGGCATGCCGAAAATACGTGCGAGACAGTCTTACGAATAACTGACGGGATTTGAGAGGGGCAGGGTAGACGGCGCACTGAATTGGCCGTTATTTACACAGTTCAGAAATCACAATAATATTGTGTTGGGAGAAATAGGCATATGATGGTGCCCATACACGGCGAAACAGTTAATTACGACGTCGAAAGACCATAAGAAGGAAGAAACGTTGATTTAAATGCAGAAACGATCTAAGTGGCTTCCTTGTCCACCATCCAGTAACATGCGGCAGTTTAATTGAATCACCAGAAATATATACATATGCCCAGCACAGGCAAATCGGCGATCTCGACGATCTTTACATGTTCTTCCATGAACACCTTAATGCTGTTACTTTCGTTTGCTGTGAAGTTAGCAGTAGAATAGTTTGTAGAGTTCTGGGCCAAGGATCTGGGAGGTCTGGGATCCGATGATGGAGCTCACATCCTTCCAACTCGAAGACCAGTAGATAATTGACCCATACCTCTTTTTACATTTCTTAATATGCCACATCCCTCCCCCTCCAACCCATAACTCGACTGATTAGTCGGGTCCCCTATACCCCCTCCATCATCACCACACAAATATTATTGGCTGATAACTCTGGTTCGCTCGACTCCCCTCCACCCCAAAATATTATTGACTCTCCTTGGCCCTTCCTCCCCCACCACAATCACTGCCAATTTGTATTAGCAGTTTGTCTCCATTTCCTCCCCCATCCATTAGATATTTTTGGTTTTACATCACACCCAACCCCTACCCCTTGTTCCTCTTAAAATTTCCACACACCTTCGATCCACACATACCTCTAAAAGACTACCCCCATCCCCTCTCTCCAAGCAATTTAGCCTGTTCTTCAGTGGGTATTTATTCTGTTACCCCTCATCTCACCAATATAGTTTGACCAATTATTCGCCCTCGCTTAATCTCGTACCACTACCGCTCTTGTTTTCAGCATTGTCTGTGAGAGTGCGCTAGTGTGGGAAAGTAGTTAATGTGAACAAAGTTGTCCCTCGCCACAGTTTCTCGTCTGATGCGAGAGGTGACGAATCGTTCTCTCATCCCTCGTTATTTCAGCATTCAAATAGGCAAGTTCTGATATTACATAAGGTTTCAGGGTATTACTGGTCCGTGCTCTTAATATGCATATATTTTCTCGCAAAATAAAAATTTGCTCAGATTTGGAGTATCGGTTAGGGCCAGTTAGCCTTTGGAGGAATATGTAACTTCATAAAATATGGTACTGGAACTTCATATGCTTTTAAATTTATAGATCCACCATCAATCTCATTTGCAAAGGCGATACCCCAGTAACCATGCCGCTACTGTGATGCTTTGTTTACATTCACCCAATGTGCTCGAAGACACGAAAAGGATGGATGTGCGATGAATACGGTTTGGATGCCATATAAGTGCGGAAACTGTGGTATGACATTTGCTAGGAGCTATAACTTGCAAATTCATGCGAAAACCTGCTTAGCTGTAGGACCATCGCCTGCCAAACTGCAGCATATTCAGTCTCCTTTTCTGCAGCATAAGAGTTTACTTCCTGCAGCACCAACAATTCAAAATGATTATCCACAATCATTCCGGCAACCGTCACCGCTTCCAGAATTTTCATGGGAAACATCGCTGTTGGCTCTCCACATAATCATGCCGCCAATAGAAAATGTAATTTATGGCTCGAATACAGTTTTGCAAAACCGACTCCATTAAACGAAAGGCCAAGTCGCATTCTACCAAGGCTCGAGCCAGACACACAATCCCAGTTTGAGTTGGCATACAAGAACATTCGCATGCCTACTTTGATCAGCTGCTAGAATTCTTCCAGTTACAATGCAGGGCTTTGATTATGGCCAACTACACTTAAACTGAGCCCTCTACTCCATGTTAACCTCCCAAAAGGTTATCTCCGGCTCCAAATTTGAAGACTTCATTCTTGGCTACAGCAGAAACAGATGTCTGCAGTGTGTGTGTGTGAAGATACAAATCGAATCCACAAGTGTCCAGTATTTACTGGCTACTCTGATGACGGGACAGTTGGTGCAACAAAATATATATGCTTAAACTGTTTGCAGAGCCATAAGGCGGAATACTGCAAGTCACGTAGAAACTGTGTTCACTGTAATAAAAGGCACAGTCTTTTCTCCACACTGTTACTCCAACTCGTCGGTTGGAAAAAATCCAGGTGCATCTACTCAAGTGTCTGCTACACCACCAGCCCCTTCCTTCAGTCGCAGTGAGGATACAGCAACAGTAGTGTCACACCTCTTCCATCAAAGTTTCAGCCACTGTTGTCTTGGATGCAGCAGTTGTAAGGGTGCGAGATGCAAGTGGCAAACTTTAGAAGGTTAGAGTGCTGCTTAATTCAGGGTCCCAAAACTCTTCTGTTTCAGAACGTGTCCACAACCTGGGATTAAAATGCCAGAGGTCTCACGTTTCTGTTGTCGGCCTATCTCACTCTGTTGTTACTAGTAATGGTTTAATTTTGTGTATACTGATGTCCTCTAAGAGCGAAGAGCTTAAAGTAGTCACTAGCACATAAGCGTCACAGCTTCCAAACTACCCAGCATCCCACTTTCTCGTCACATGAGGGATATGTATAATCTGGAATTGACTGACCCACCGTTCGATACTCTATGGACTATTTATCTTTTGCTTGATGCTGATGTGTACTCAGATTTGTTTGGCAGTGGATCACTTGGATTACCATTTGCCTTAGTAGTACATTCGGGTGGGTACTCTTGGGCAAGGTCACTCAGGCTGCCGCCATTTCAAGCAAGTGGTGGTGTTTCATTGTTCGTGTCATCTGAGGCATACCTGATTGAGACGATCGACAAGTTTTCGGAGAGTGAACAATTACCTCCTGTACATCACTTCAGCCCAGAAAACATCAAATGTGAGAAATTTTTTTGAAAATCATTCACGCAATCCAAAAAGACGATATATANATATATATATATATATATGTATATTGAAACTTCCATTCTAAGAGAGAAAATTGAATTTAAGAGATACTTACTGTCATGTTTTAAAAAAGGCAGCACCAACTGGAGTGCAGACTGATTAATTAAACAGAGGTGTACCAGGAGCTTTCAAATTTTATACATGAATATGATGTGTGGGTGGTTCAAGAGGTGCTGATGTGGGTTCCCACCTTGCCTGGCTTACCAAGTTGACGTGGTCGAGGTGACCCAGGGCTGGTGAAGTGTAGAATTGCCCGGCACCATAACTCAGCGGAGAGTTAATCATGTTGGTCGTTCGGTCGACGGCCCAGGGGACCCTGCCTCCATAAGTTTGAAGATGAAGTTGTCATACACTTAATATTACACTACTTACACATGTTGACCTTGTGGCGAGACTATAGACCGTCTTGTAAGCCTGAAATATATTAGAAAAATTGTGGGCGGTACTACAAGGAAAGTAGCACCCTATGTGTCCCGGAGGACAATGAATCAACACTCACTAAATTTTATACAGCTATTTACTCATGTACGTTATTACATGTTCAGGAAGTAAACATGTAAATAATAAAAGAAACTGACCCAGCACTTACGGCCTTCCGGTGACCTTCGCGTGAAAATGACCTAAGTCACATGGTCTTATGGAGATACGCGGTAGCTTTAAACCCTCTGGCGAGAGTGCAGGTGGTACTCCCCTCGGTACAGAAAAGAAATCAAATGTTCCAGTTAATTATGTTACTATTGTAATGAAGTGAGATCAGCCTAAATGATGGTACAGAGGGGGCTTGCGGAGCAGACGACCACGCTGCCGGTCTGGCTCGTGTGCTGAAGTGAACTGGGTGTTGATTAACAAATGTCTATTAAGCTTGATGATGTGAAGTAACAGGGAGTGTCACGGCACTAAATGAAATGTTACTGTGATGGAGGCCTTTATAGGCAGTCTCCCTTTAGGAAAACATACTTACCCTCTTATAAATAGACACTGCATACAATTTTACGCTTTATTGTGAAAAGTCTCTGTATTCCATTTCCAGTGACATATTTGCATTTCACTTGCTACAGTGTTGATAGGCGACCGCCTCCTGAAGGGATGGACGAGTCCACCTGGGCAAAGGGGCGTGGGTTGCCACACTCGATGGCCCTTAAACAATAAAACCCACCCCGTACTGTAGCTTTGAATGAGATAAAGTTGTGTGATATGTTTTAAAAAATGCTGCGCACTATTGGTTGCAATTAGGAGCACTAGCTTCGGCCTACAGACCAGCGGACGTCACTTGGTGGTGTGTTACGTCGTATGTCGCGCGCGAGCTGCTACGATGTAACGACCAATGACCTGTGCGCCCAATGGCTGTGACTTCGGGGTAAACACTGTTTCGGATTGCTCCTAATTTATTACAAGAGTTACCTCTTGTAATAAATAGAGTAGGATGGTCTCTTGAGTCACGTAGTACCTGTTGGCAAGACGGTGCAAGTTTTGTTCCTGTCAACCTGCAATATGCACTCTTGGACAGGTGTTGGTGTGGCCCGGCACAGCTGATGTGACTACTGCTGTCAAAATGGGCACAAGGAGCTCATGGACGCGTGGTTCACGCCAAAGTTAAGGCGAAGACTGGTGAAATTGCCCAGCGACATAACTCAGTGAGCATGAGTTAATGACGGTCGTGCGATCGACGGCCTGTGGGGTCATGGAGTCCTCTGTCGATTTGGAGTGGTTGTAGATACTGAACTTACCAATAATTGCACATAGCTAGTGGTTACACTGGCGAGGTTGTAGGCCACCTCACACACCTTACATACATTTAATTAAAGTGCAGTAGAGTGCAGTGCCCGAAGTACCCCAAGAGGTAAAGTAAATGAAACACTTGTGGTTAGTCAAGACGTTTACTTACTTCTTTTGTCACATAAACAGTGATTCTGCTATGTCAACTGATGTGGACCCGGCATTCCGGTCTGCTGGTGACCAATACTGTAAAATCGCCATAAGCCATTAAAAATTAGTGAAAGGCATGTAGTACGTTAAACCTTGGTTAAAAACTGCAAGAGGCAGACGGTCGTCCCCTCGGCACTAAAAACGCAAATGTTATGGTTTATTACGTTACTATTGATGACGAAGGTGATTGCAGCAAAAGTTGAAGGTGCCGAGGGGGTCTGCGCGAACAGAAACTCCCGTATTGCCGGCCGGCCCGAGTGCTGAAGTGAGACTAAAATCATGGCGTCGGCTTCCGCTGATAATTGCCGAAGGTGACGCCAAACATTACATTAAAAATAACATGGACCGTCTTAATGCTAATTAGTATGCTACAAAACACAATTTCATGGTTAATAAATAACATGTTGGTGACATCACATGATTGATTAAGGGTTAATTACATTTGTGACTGTGTGACATCACAGGGGATGTCACCGCACTAGAAACACAAATTAAACACTGCGAGGTCTTGATAGACTGTCCGCTGCTAAGAGAAAACATAACGGCCACTTAAAAATTGAACATCGTTTTAATTAATAAAATGACCCGGATAACGTTAAACTGAAAATGTATTTCAGTTTCCTGTTTTTGTTTCACCGATGGGCGATTCCAAGTGTGTGGGCTGGATGTGTCAATCCCTGAAAGGGGTGTGGGTAGCCATGCTTGTTTGAGGTTTTAATAAATAATTGACTTAAATTGATTTGGCTACGGCATTTTGAGCACTTGGTGTTGCTTCGGGATTTTATTCCCCACTGTTTACACACGCTTGGGGTCCTGTAGCACTTTTATCCCAGCCAGCAGGCCGGTCGACATCACGCAGATGGGAAGGACGCCAGGCGTCACAGCGCGAGCAGCACCGATGTTCCCTCTAATTTCCGGAGCGCCTGATGGCTGTGGCTTTCGGGGGGGGACACCGTGTTAGACCGATTATTTCCCCCCCCAAGAGTTACCTCTTGAGGTAAATTAAGTAAGACGATCCATTGAGTCATGTAGTACATGACGATGAGGCGGGTGGGAGGAGGGGGGGGGGAGAGATATCCCCNCTCCCCAGCCAAGGCTGGAGGTGTAAGCAGGTCCAAGGCAACCCTGACAATATTTTTACGGTTCCTCAAAAATGAGTTGTTATAGATGGATGGTTGCTTTAAATAGGGTCGAGACCAGATGCCAAGTGAGTGTGACATAGCGACAAACAAAAGAAACAACATGCGGTACAGTCTCAGGATTGTGGCCGAGACCATCATTCCACATGCTTGCGACTTCACTTCAGTTGAACTTTTAATCTTCTTTACTGCCCGCACCAACAAATGGGGCAAAACTGACAATCATACACATTCAAACAAAAAAAATAATGAGCAATCACCAGAATGGATCTGGCCCAGAGGACCAAAAATGTTGCATGTCAAAATTACGAGCTGTAAAAAGCTTGGATATAACATCCACAATTATGAATTCATGAGTCGNCAAAATTACGAACTGTAAAAAGCTTGGATATAACATCCACAATTATGAATTCATGAGTCGGGCTCACAACCACTTACCGTAACGATTGCAGGACTAGCTGGCACAACAGCACTAACTTCCAGAATGGTGCAATCAGGGTGACCAACCTCAACAGTGCCATGAAGCAAAATTTACAAAGTTAAACGTCCATGTCAATACACTATTTATACACAAAGTCACACGACCAAACAGCTGTAGATGTTTGCGGTCATGTTCTTAACTCTGAGGTATTTTCTGCACTCTTTGCTTCATTGTGGGGCTGTTACCTGCTTATTGCATTGGTCAGCTGCAGCAGTGCTTATGTCAACTTGTATTCTGTGTTTCATGGCCTGCTTCATTNTACCTGCTTATTGCATTGGTCAGCTGCAGCAGTGCTTATGTCAACTTGTATTCTGTGTTTCATGGCCTGCTTCATCGTGAAATTGGGATACACATACTGCAACACAGCTGTCTTCCGATTTCATTTCATCTACTTGAATGTGTGATCTGTTTNGTGAAATTGGGATACACATACTGCAACACAGCTGTCTTCCGATTTCATTTCATCTACTTGAATGTGTGATCTGTTTTAATTACGCTTTTCAAACATTTACGAGCAACCAAAGTGTTAATGAGTGACGGCAAGTATGTTACCACCGCTCTAATAAGTAATGTCTGCATTTTTGTGACTTGTTACTTTATATATTGGTCTACATTACTGTAGTACTTTGTGTCGGTAATAGAAAAGAGTAATTTTGTCTGGTGGAGTTTTGCATTTAATTAAAAATTTCGGGAACCTAACCTTTTTATTCATTAGTATCTTGTTGTTAGGGGNTCTGGTGGAGTTTTGCATTTAATTAAAAATTTCGGGAACCTAACCTTTTTATTCATTAGTATCTTGTTGTTAGGGGAAAATGTAAACAAAAAATAAAATTAACTGAAATAATGCCTCTGAGAATTGTTATAACTGTTCTTGGAATTTTGAAAAAAATATTTCAAACCGTTTAACTCATTGGTTATTATTTTCTGCTGGCAGTTAAATGTTTCAGTATAGATATTGTGACAATATACTGTTAGCGCCACAACTGCTGGTGGGGGGAATGGCCGAAGAAGGGAGAAGTAGCTACGTGTGTAGCCCGATACTGTGCTAAAAAGATTAGTCTCTGCAATATCAGTTGCGCATTTGCTGATGTGCGCCCAAATATTTTTGTAATCGTTTGTACACAGCTGGACCGTACCAGCGGTCCACAGGCAGGCATCTAGGGATGTGAGCCGCCAGCAGCTGTGGCGCTCACAGTTCTTATTAAGAACCTCAGTGCCTTGCTTCTCCAGGGTAAAAAATACATGGGTTGCAGTGGAGGGGCTAGGTGCTGAACTCCCCTCCCCCNCATGGGTTGCAGTGGAGGGGCTAGGTGCTGAACTCCCCTCCCCCCGTATGCACGTTCCCAGAGTTGTGGGTAGGGGGTTGCTGGGGGAGGTTCACTGGGGTGCCCTCCACTTGTTTAACCTGAACTGGTGATCTTATGTGGACTATACTGTATACAAAGAAGTAGATGCACATGGCAGTACACAACATACGTCAAGGACCCAAGGTGCACACAATCCTCATGAATGGCTGGTGTCTTGACAACCTTGCTTTGAGTTGGTTACTTGCACCAATGTTTCAGGGACAAACACACTCATCATCTTCTGTATTCTCTGAACATGGTTAAAACATTCAATAGTGAAACACTGTAAGCAGCAATCAATCAAACACTGCTTAAATCCGTATGTCAAGATTTTTGAAACCACTTCTTTTTTTCCAGTATGAGAACTGAAAACTTAAATTGGAATTCCCTTGAGGTTAAAGTTCAAAAATCTTGTAAACGGTTTTACAAACAAAATAAAACAGATGAAATAAAAATGCAAAACACATTCTATAAAATAATTTTTTTTAACATCAAAACATACTTTTAAAGTACAACTAATGTATACAAACGATGTATTGAAGTTAATAATCACAGACTATAAATTGTCCACATAATTTATTAAGACAAAAATTCACTTAAATTATCCATATGTGCGAAGCTGCAAGGAACTTGCTGGGAGGGCTGGAATATTCAATAATCCAGCACTGACCAGCAACAGTACATGACCTGAAAAATGACAGTAACAGATTAAATTAACAACACTGAACACACCATGTTATACAAACTTTACATATTTTCTGAATATCCTAACTCTTAATTACAGTTAAAAATGTGAGAGTATCTCCACGCCAGATAGTCAGGATGTTGAATGAAGAGGGGAGAGTAATGGAGACAGAGGAGAAGGAAAAGGAACTAAGAGAGAGAGAGAGAGAGAGAGAGAGACAGAGAGACAGAGAGACAGAGAGAGAGAGACAGACACANGATAGATAGATAGATAGATAGATAGATAGATACACACTTCATGGCAAGAAGAACAGTTATGGATTCAGGACATTCCACCACAGACCTGATTTTTGCAATGCTACATCCGATGGAAAAATATACAAATTTGGGAAGAATCTAGGTATGGTATTTCTGGATGTGGAGAAAGCATTTGATAGTGTAAGATGAGAAAGTGTTGGCAGGCTACGGTGGAGGTTGGAATAAGGGAAGAACTGATAAGCACAGTTACAACAATGTATAGAACAGAAGTTGTGTGAGAAGTGGAAGAGGGTTTACATATTGGTTTGAACAAAGGAATGGAGTGAAACATGGCAGTGCATTATCCCCCTTACTTTTCATTACAGTGTTGGAGATTATTACAAAGAAATTGGAAGGAAAGATAGGAGTGGCAAAGATGAAGGCAATGCTGTTTGTGGATGACCTGATGGTGTGAGGAGAAAGAGAAGAGGATGTGCACTAAAATTTGCAGGCTTGGGATGAGGAAGTACGGAAATACAGAATGAAATCCAGCACCAAAAAGAGAGATGCCATGGGTATGTCGAGGAAAAGTAAGAGGGTTAGGAAACTTATAGAAATAAATTGTATGAAATTAAAAGTAATGGTAACATTTAAAAACCTAGGAAGCGTAGTAGAAAATGGTGGAAGAACCAGGAAGAAATAGTTAGGAGGGAGACAACCGGGAGATGACTTCTACAGACGTGCAAATCATCTGGCATGGAAAAAAGATGTGCCATTAAATGCAAACTATGTGCCAATTATCGCATATGCAGTGGATACGTGGACAATGGATAAGAGAGATGTAGAAAAATAAAAGCAATGAGCATAAGGTGTATGAGGAACATGCTGGCAATAACAAGGCGGGACAGGATCGGAAACAAAGCCATGCACGCACAAGCAGGTGTACAGGGTTTGAATGAGTTCTTGAAAAGGTGGTATGGACATGTAGAGAGAGGAGACAGACTGGCCAAACAAACCAGAAGGTCCCAGGGAAGACCAAAAAGGATGTTGGAGAAACAGATGACAGGAGTTCAGAAGAGGAGATAAAATTGCACCAGGTTCAAGGAAGACGAGTGGTGAAGAGATAAGAGGAGGTGAAGACATATTGTTATGCTGACTTGGCTGAAAGCGAGAAACAGAAGTGGATGATGATCTCCAAACCAATTAAAATTCCCATAATACAAAAATATACATTTATATATATATATATAAGTACTAAAGGTAGTTACTAACCCCTATACTGATGAGTAACACTGTACTATACCTACGAGCATAAATACCCACTCCCAAGGATTCATGTCCAGCATTTCAAATGTCAGTCCACTTATCATGCAAAGCTGTGGCCATCACCAGATACCCTAATCATGCGAAGGAAGACGTGTCCAGCTGCTATGACGGGCTGCTGCTTCAGACTAAAACCCAATGCCATGCTTTTGCACACTGAAAATAACATTAAGCTTGCTACCTCACAANACACACTTCATGGCAAGAAGAACAGTTATGGATTCAGGACATTCCACCACAGACCTGATTTTTGCAATGCTACAGCCGATGGAAAAATATACAAATTTGGGAAGAATCTAGGTATGGTATTTCTGGATGTGGAGAAAGCATTTGATAGTGTAAGATGAGAAAGTGTTGGCAGGCTACGGTGGAGGTTGGAATAAGGGAAGAACTGATAAGCACAGTTACAACAATGTATAGAACAGAAGTTGTGTGAGAAGTGGAAGAGGGTTTACATATTGGTTTGAACAAAGGAATGGAGTGAAACATGGCAGTGCATTATCCCCCTTACTTTTCATTACAGTGTTGGAGATTATTACAAAGAAATTGGAAGGAAAGATAGGAGTGGCAAAGATGAAGGCAATGCTGTTTGTGGATGACCTGATGGTGTNATTACAAAGAAATTGGAAGGAAAGATAGGAGTGGCAAAGATGAAGGCAATGCTGTTTGTGGATGACCTGATGGTGCGAGGAGAAAAAGAAGAGGAAGTGCAATAAAATTTGCAGGCTTGGGATGAGGAAGTACGGAAATACAGAATGAAATCCAGCACCAAAAAGAGAGATGCCATGGGTATGTCAAGGAAAAGTAAAAGGGTTAGGAAACTTATAGAAATAAATTGTATGAAATTAAAAGTAATGGTAACATTTAAAAACCTAGGAAGCGTAGTAGAAAATGGTGGAAGAACCAGGAAGAAATAGTTAGGAGGGAGACAACCGGGAGATGACTTCTACAGACGTGCAAATCATCTGGCATGGAAAAAAAAAGATGTGCCATTAAATGCAAACTATGTGCCAATTATCGCATATGCAGTGGATACGTGGACAATGGATAAGCGAGATGTAGAAAAATAAAAGCAATGAGCATAAGGTGTATGAGGAACATGCTGGCAATAACAAGGCGGGACAGGATCGGAAACAAAGCCATGCACGCACAAGCAGGCGTACAGGATTTGAATGAGGTGGTATGGACATGTAGAGAGAGGAGAGAGACTGGCCAAACAAACCAGAAGGTCCCAGGGAAGACCAAAAAGGATGTTGGAGAAACAGATGACAGATGACAGAAGTTCAGAAGAGGAGATAAAATTGCACCAGGTTCAAGGAAGACGAGTGGTGAAGAGATAAGAGGAGGTGAAGACATATTGTTATGCTGACTTGGCTGAAAGCGAGAAACAGAAGTGGATGATGATGATCTCCAAACCAATTAAAATTCCCATAATACAAATATATATATATAAAAGTACTAAAGGTAGTTACTAACCCCTATACTGATGAGTAACACTGTACTATACCTACGAGCATAAATACCCGTTCCCAAGGATTCATGTCCAGCATTTCAAATGTCAGTCCACTTATTATGCAAAGCTGTAGCCATCACCAGATACCCTAATCATGCGAAGGAAGAAGTGTCCAGCTGCTATGATGGGCTGCTGCTTCAGACTAAAACCCAATGCCATGCTTTTGCACACTGAAAATAACATTAAGCTTGCTACCTCACAACTGCCCCTAACTATCACACCACCAACTTTTTTTTTTTTAATCATCCTTTGAGATATAGATAAGGTGAGATTTGAGCTCTGGCCAGTATTTGTTGACTGAAATACTTGCTGTTTGTGTCCTGATGTAGACTTGTCCAAGTAACACATTGTACTAGTGACTACGTATGCTTAGTGGCTAAATTATCCTGAACTACTTTCACTTCAGGAAGACAACCTATATGTACCGCAAGCAAGTTCAGTCACATCTGCTTGCTAACATTCCTTACAAGCTGGGTCACAAACCAATAGTAATATTTTAAGCGAGTTTGAGCAATTGTAAATGGCACAANACTAGTGACTACGTATGCTTAGTGGCTAAATTATCCTGAACTACTTTCACTTCAGGAAGACAACCTATATGTACCACAAGCAAGTTCAGTCATCTGCTTCCTAACATTCCTTACAAGCTGGGTCACAAACCAATAGTAATATTTTAAGCGAGTTTGAGCAATTGTAAATGGCACAANCTAACATTCCTTACAAGCTGGGTCACAAACCAATAGTAATATTTTAAGCGAGTTTGAGCAATTGTAAATGGCACAATTTCACTTGTTCGAAAAATTAATTGGGTCACTCCAACTGCAGTTGGTGAAACACACAAACTCAGACCAGCTAAGCATTACCATGAGGCAGCAAACGAGCGGGCTGTCCAATTTGCCAGCTCTCTCATATCCCAGTTTCAGCAGTGCTGTTATCACGTAGTCAACAGTATAGTTAATCTGAGTGACCTCGTGTGTTGTTGTTGTTGTGGCATTCTTTAGTTGTTATATACGTTTTGTATCATTTCATGCTGAAATCTCAGGAAACACAGAGCATGGGGCCACAACCCATTGCCAGTCAGACACACAAGGGCTAGATGGCTGATTGCAAACTGTCTACTTGCAATACAACCTGCGGCACCTAGTCTTCCAGTCAGCTGGCCATTGTGCAGTTCCAGTCATCCCCACCCATATGCATGCTTCATGCACAGGGAAAGACATGTTCCAAGCACCTTTCAACTACCACCCCTCCACTTTGCTCATGCTAAGAACTGGAATATATAAGGCAAGATAACCTNGTTCCAAGCACCTTTCAACTACCACCCCTCCACTTTGCTCATGCTAAGAACTGGAATATATAAGGCAAGATAACCCTACTTCTAGGATAACTTTGTGACAGTCAGAAACAGACTACCCCCAAACCTTGCCAGCATTCAGTCACCAGAGCTCTGTATGGACTCGAGCTGTTTCCCTGAAGTAGTAAACTGCTGCTAATAGTGATTCCTTAACTTGAATGGAGCCTTCAGCTCTGCACTGTAACTGAGGGCATGAAACTAAGATGCAATCACCTCTTGATTTTCAATACGCAGAAAATCTTGTAAAAATTATACACTGCACTTGAAGTTATTTGTGTTGGAACTGTTTGCTGTATGATCAGTAAAATAATTACTTTCTTTTATAACTGAAATAAAATATTTACTAGTAGCTATTCGACTTTAAACTATTCAAACATTAAAAATCTATTAATATAAAAATTTTATTTTTGTTGATGAGAGAAATTTCCTCTTAATAGAGAGATATATTCTGAGCAAAATGGTACCCCAGTTATGCATAAACAACCACCGAGTGAATTAAAATCAACAAAAAACCAGACCATGGTGCTGCATATAGGCCACAAACAGTGCATGATTGAGTCTTCCCATGGGGAAATTAGACACTTATACTAATGAAATGCTAATATTTCAACAGGCAGAGAAAAATAATGTAATAACTTTCGAAAAACATAAGCACTTCATAACAGCGAACGAAAGTCCTGGTGTGGAGACCATTTTGAATCACACTGTCACTGGAAAATCAGACATGTACTGATGAAATGTAAATTAATTTTAATTGATGATCATGTTGTGATTAAAATGCAGTAAACACCAGCTGATACCAAACAAAATTTTCATGTAAAAATAAGCAGTTAAATTGGTACTGCTAAATATCAAACAATATAAAAAAAAAGAATTGTAGCACACAGAATCATTAAATGTTTCCTAAAACCAAACAATTTAAACTTGGGAATGTAAATATATTTGCTTCAAAACAGTTTGGGTGTACCGATATTAAGTTTCACTGAAGGGGCACTAAAAATTCACCCACAATCAACTATACTGAATGAAAATGANTTAAAACTTTAGAACTATTTCCTCTCTTTGTGCTGGCAACCTAACGGCATAACTGTATCCGCGCTCGTCGCTGTTTGTAATGTTATATGCATGTGGCTAACGGCTAGGGTGATTTTTCAAAGGTTCTTTTCAAAAGTATCGAAGATACCGTGAATGGATTATAGCCAAGCTAATTGCAACTGCATTAGCACACATTTTACCACCTTTATGCCTAGTGTATACAGAATTATTCAGCTAAAATGTTCACCGCAGATTTCTTCAGTACCACTGAAGGTATCAAAATTTTTTATTTCAAATTCATAAATGGCACTACAGGGCTCACAAGACATAATCTGGGCCTGTCCCGAAATGTAATTAATTACTGAGATAGTGACATTTTATTTACTCATGTCTCCCAAAAGCATAACATGTTACAAAGCAGCATTCAGTGACTGGAGCTGTACCTGCATATAGGTTGGGTATCAGAGTAACCATTCCCTGCGAATAAGTGGTAAGGAGACCGCAGAATAGCCACAGTTATCTGATGAGTGTCCGGGGGAGGTACCTGCCTGCGAGTTTTTATGTGCACCGGGTAAATCAGTTTTGATTTTTATGAGAGTAGCAAAAGTCATCCTCTTCAGACAGTTTACTGTATGTTACGAGATGCAATGCCAAAACACTTATAAACGGCTACCCATTTATACATTCACGTTTTGATGTACGAAAGAATTCAACATGGTGCTGCATGTCAAGAACATCATTAATCTAGATCAACACACGTGGATCAATGACTTTGAGAGTCAACAGCAAGAATAGATTGTTCGCAGCACACACTATACGAAACAATATACTGAATATGACCGGGCAATACGTATGTTTTTTTACATGTCGTAATGGTAAACAAAATCCGATTCAGGTTAAAAAGGGTTATAAAGAGCAATACACTTACGTAAAGCCCAAGTACAGACCTTCAATCAATCCCATTTTGGAAGACAATAAGTAAAATCTTCATTGTACTGAAGGTTGATATAAATTTTGTATATTAAAGTGAAACATTTTTACATAGTTTACATAGGGTTTTGGGTGCAAATTAAAAAAATTAAGTGTAAGATATGTTAATGTGAAGTACATT
Organism: Clitarchus hookeri; assembly: GCA_002778355.1. Lineage (NCBI taxonomy): Eukaryota > Metazoa > Arthropoda > Insecta > Phasmatodea > Phasmatidae > Clitarchus > Clitarchus hookeri. The sequence continues at coordinate 827,525 of NQII01000476.1, forward strand.
GTATCAGAATTTTACTGCACTCTTTATAGAAGTAATGGCGTTAAAAATACAATAAGTTTACCATATTTATGCATATTAATTGTGAAGGTGTGACGAGCCAGGAGACAAGTGGACTTTCTCTCACCTGGTTGTACGTATTTGTGTCGTGCTGAGACTGTACCAGCTTACCCTCCTTCACTCCTGTTATTGATCACTACCAGACAGCAGTGCACATTGCCGACAGGTAAAACTGCCTAAGTTGCAAGTACAGTAGAACCCCTTTTTTTACACCTGATTATACACTTTCACGTATTTTACACCCGTTTTCTTTGGTCCCGTGAAATGCACTCTCAGCATAAATGACTTCTTTTCACACCTTCCTACATTTTGCAACATTTTTTTATCAGTCTCCTGAGAAGCATTAAAAAAAAAAAAAAAAAAGAATGGGGGGGGGGGCTTTACTGTATAGTTTTCTGAGGTGATGATTTTATTTTTGATTGGAGCATTTATTTTGAGTAAATAATGGTTAGCTCATGCTGTATTCTGTTATTTTAATATGTACAACTTATAAAACTCGGCTGTGCACCAAAATACTTCGGAAAAAGAATTGTATGTATTCAGTTCTAAGATGTTCAAAATGTGGAGTGCAGGTTGTACTTTGGCAAGTATGGTATAATAAAACAAAAACATAAACTCTATACAGTCAACTTCCATTTCTAAAACTGCTGAAATAACAATACTCTTTTTTTTTTTTTTTTGGGAACTATGAAATAAATTTAATTGGAAAAGATCTTTTCATAACAACCCTTTTCCTGGGAACCATGAAATGTCTTTGAATTGAGAGTTTACTGAATGTACTAATGAATCAACAGACATACCAAACAGAAAATATTAGAGTAATTTGTGCTAATAAAGAGAACAACTCACTGCAGTAGAGGAAGGCACTTCCCTACACTGCTTTATTGATGTCGGACAAAAACCGCAAACCCAGCTTGGCAGCAGCTCTTTTTCCTTCTGCCTTGTTTTCCCCAAAGCCAAAGAACACCTCCTTCTTGTTTTTGACTACCAACTCCATTGGAACACACACCACGAGTGGGTTGTCGAGGGTGCGTGGTTTCCTGCAACACACCAGTACCAAATACTATAATCTGGCATCTCACTCGTGAACTGTTGGTAAAAGTGCAAATTTTATGCACACGTTCTGACCAATGGAATAAAATATGAGCTTAGAAACTTGAGACATCTGAGAAAACATAACTTAGTAAAATATTTTAAATAAAAAATATAATGTACACACACAACCTTGAAAGCTGCATTATTTTTTATTTAAGTTTAAGTAACTAAATAAATAAATAAAATAATTAATTAATTAATGAATAAACAAGAAAGTTTTCTGAACTTTTTGCACAAACATTCTGAAAAAGAATAATTACAGTTAATGGTTACTTTTTTTTTCAAAAACAAAAATCTGCCTAATGCATGGGGAAATTAATAAGTATTCACATGTACAAATAAACAATGTAGGATTCTCTGTTTTGTATGGTTACTGGCATGGATAGGAGGGTGACCTTGTCAGCATCCACAAACCAAAAACTATCTGGTTAGCATTCATAACCCAAAATACTCTTGTAGCTAGGTGCTATATGAGACTAGACAGTTGATAAAGAGTGCTGATCCCTAGCAGTACAGCTCTTGGGTCGGCCAGGACAATACACCTGGACGTCTTTTCATTTCCCCTTTGGCAAAGATATGAACTGATCTTGATTTGTTACAAAATGTGTTTGCTAATTCTGCTTGACTTGCAGTCATTTATGATTGCAGTGACTGCCATATTGTGTGGCTTGCATCCATACCTAGGTGTGGTTGCAGTGTAGACACGATCATGCATAAGAAACCGTTATTAATTAAATGTTGCGCTATTACTGCTGCATTGGTGAACAAACGTGACTTACTGTAACCAACATAATTTCCTTGCATGATGAGCGACTGAGTGGTGTAATGCTTGCTATTCAACATGTATTTGCATGTTCATTCCCAGTGGGCAGTCTTAAATCAATGGCCAAAGTTGGGTTCTGCATTTCCATATGCGACAGGCTGCCTTCAAATGATTTGCATCCACTTTACTTTATTACCCATTAAATTACACTTAATTCATTAAAAGCCAAGTTCCACATATGACTTTCTCATTGGATACTTCAATAATTTTTATATTTACTATCGGTTATTCTACACCTTGATAAATGCTGTTCAAGGATTCATTAAATGATGAAAAACCTTATAACAGTGTCAAATCATTGGATCTTCGGAATGGTAGCCATGTAAGTAATGGTACTTTTTTCTTTAAAATTCTATTATCCCGCAAATGTATACAGTGAAATAAAAGGGTTGTAATGGCCGACACATTTCAATTTTAAAGCTAGTGGAAAATGACACAATATTGCGCAATATGGTATCTAGAACTTTAAACAGGGAAACATTTATTTTGAAAGTTTAAAAAAGGCTGAACTTGGTGAGTGAATAAAATAGATAGTTTGACTGTAAAATTTTTTTTTGGAGCCATGGTACTGTTTACTTGAATTATTTTTAGTTGTAGGGACTGCGGTGGCTGAGCGGTTAACCTGCTCGCCTCCCACCAAGGCGAACCAGGTTCAATCCCTAGCCGGGTTACTCCCGGATTTACCCATGTGAGAATTGTGCTGGACTATGCCACTGGTCGGCGGGTTTTCTTGGGGATCTCTTATTTCCCCCACCCTTTCATTCCGGTGCTGCTCCATACTCACCTCGATCACCCTCATCGGCTCTCAAGACCTCGCAGTTAAGAACCGCCCAAATGTCTTCACTCACTTAATTGTTATAGCTGTGCCATTTATAGTATATATGTTAATAAGATATGGCGGGAATAGGCCCCCTAGGCTAATGATTACATTATAAAAAATAGACAGAATGCACAGATATCCACAGGATGGTACTTGTACATAGATACACACACAGACAAAAGTTTATCGATTTTTAAAATGAGGTAGATTAGTTTTTTAAAAATGTGTGTGAAGATCCGCAGTAATATGGTAAAAGGTTTATGTACTACGCGAAATTGTTCATAAAAGTTACTTGTTCCACAGGCAGAAATTGTATGCAGGACATGGAACATAATATTTTGTGGTAATTTCATAACAAAACATATTGCATACATGCTTCGTGCCGTGAACACAACCTCCAGAAGAAAACGGAAAATTTGAGTCGATCGGACAGATGCGTGTCACGAGCACACGATCTAGAGTAACCTCTAAGCAGGATCTAGGGCTACGCACCATCTAGCGGGAACCTAGCAATAATACGTTTGAGTAACAGCACAGCCAATTGGCGGATCATTTAATAACTACATGCTGACGAAACTGCACGGCCATCTATTGCATTACCATAAAAATTCATAAGCTGTATCGCTTCTTGGCAAGAGTTTACATGTTATAATGAAACAAAAGCAATCTGTAAATGGCATGGCTGAAAAACTTGAATTATAGTTTCAATATACTTTTAAAAATTCAGTCGATGATGTAAAATAAATAGCGGTTGTTTAAACTGCGATTCCGTTTTTCAATACAAAAACTATGGCTGCAATTGACATTTTTAACAATTGTGCATGCATCGGCTGTGCCATTTATTGTTGAACAATGAGATTAAAACAAAATGAGATCAATTTTATATAATATAAAGGAAAAAAGGTAGATATGGTTTATCGGTACATTAGTCTACGGTACGAGAGTTCACTGTATGTAGAACTGTGGCATTTAAAAAGCTCAAAAGTTACACAAAGCAGAGTGTATATTATTTATGCATCTACAAGCAAGTGTGTGATAACCCAATTGAAATTGAGCAAAGACTGTACCCCTTACACATGAGTGCTTCCACTCACACTTACTGATGCACACCTGGGCTCCATTCCCCAAGATGCATACATAGTCACCATAGATGTTACATCTCTCTATACCAACATCCTCCACTCATCTGGACTGTCTGCCAAAGAACATTACCTCAAGCAAAGACCGCCACACAGCAAACCTACAGCATTCCTTGTTGAACTCTCCAGGTTAACCCTCAGCAACAACAACTTCCAGATTTCACTACACACACTACCTTCAGGGCAAAGGCACAGCAATGGGTGCACGTATGGCCCCATCCTATGCCAATCTGGTTATGGACAGGTTAGAAGAAAACTTCCTCAGCCACCAACCAACTCAACCACACTTCTAGATGTGTTTAATAAACGACATCTTCCACACACAGTTCACTCAAGTTAACCTGGTCATACTCCAAATCACATGTCATATTCCTGGATGTAGAACTGACTCTCCACAATGGCACAATTCAAACTGCTGTACACACCAAACCCACCAACAACCTCCAGTACTTACATTTTGACAGCTACCACTAATACCATGCCAAAAAAATCCCTACCCTACAGTCTCGCCACAACAGCCAAACATATCTGCTCCACCAACAGTGATCTCAAAAAACAGCGTGAACAAATAGCCAGAGCATTCCTCGACAGGGGCTACCCCAGGCACCTCGTCCACAAACAGATTCAGCAAGCCATCTCAAATGCCAGAACACAAACCAAGGTCAACATCTCTGATAGGCCTTTATGATATGGGACTACCAGGGGTATAAGTAAACTCAGAAACATTCTCCACTCTGAATACAAAATTCTAGCTTCCTCACCACAAACACAAGACCTGCTCTCCAAACCGCCCAGATTAGTCTTCAAAAGGCCACCTAACCTCCACAACAAACTGGTTTGTCCAAAACTGCAGGCCACCACAAATGCCAACCAAACTATCACCCCAAAAGGATCCCACAACTGCAATAGCTCTCCCTGTGGCTCCTGTGCCATCCACCAACCCTTAACTCCTTTCAATAGCAGACTCACTAGCCATACATACCCCATCCAAGGCTACTACAACTGTGCAACAGAAAATCTGATCTATCAGCTACAGTGCCAACACTGTAATGCAGAATACATCGGCCTCACCACCAACACACTCAGGCAGAGAATGAATGGCCAGAGCAGACCCCAAACAAGCCATAGCTGGTCACATCAATAACCTGCAGGACAAACCAGTTGATGCACATGCAGCATCACACAACAAAGATTTTGACTCCTGCTACAGTACCAAGTTGTGAGAGCCCTACCACCTTCAAGCAATAGCTCAGAACTCAAGACGCTGGTAATTAGCTCACCAATTTATAACAAAATTCAGGCAGCTGCCAACCCTCAACATAAGATAATTAGGTTCCTAACCACTCTCAACCATACCTACAATTTTTCAATTTTCCTGCCCCACCCTTGTTCGCCACCTGGCTGCTAGGTTTACTACTAACAGCGCCCTTCTACCATACTGCAGTGTCCTACAACTCGCTGTCTGATGAAGTTGGTTTAGCCAGCGAAACGTCACGATCGCGTAGCCGTGTGTGTGTGTGTGCGCACGCACGTCTGTCAAGTACTACACTGTGAGTGCTTGAATTCCTGTCCTTTCATATATTTTCGATACACAATTAAGACGTACAAAAATAAAACCAGAAAAAATTGAATTTCAAAACATTTAAAAAGCTATACACAAAGGTGGAATTATTTCACCTGAAAAATGCCATTCATTTCTTAATCCAATTATAAAATATAAACTTTTTCTATAAAACGTAATAGTGAAATTTTTCTGAACATTAACATGCTATTAAATTTTACCACACCTGCTCCTGCTGATTGCCTGTCTTGGTATTACACCAATGGAACTACTTACGAATAAACAGGAGGATTTGGTGCCAATTCATACAGCATCCTAGTTGGCTGCTTTGGAATCTTCTTCGAGAAGTTTACTAAGAACAAAGAGAGCACACACTTAGAAATTATTCCTACATTCAGTTATTGCAAAAAAGAAATTATTACTACAGACACAAAATGGTTGCAACCTTACCCTGTCTCACAAACTGGCAGATTGGGGTCAATGGAATACAAATTTTTAACAACTTTTCCTTAACAGGCTATGAATTATATGCATCAATTACTATAGCTACAATCTCAAATTTCTAGTATTATAGTGACATTCACATTTCTATACCTCAATGTGGGTTCTAGTTTTCAGCAATACATGCACATCTATAATGTTACTTCCTCAGTGACTAATTAAAAATATCACTTTCTTACAAGTGAAGTTAGGTATGAAACACACTGATTTTTCCTTATGGTTGTCCAGAAGCCAAAGTCTGTTGGCTAAAGTTAATGTCCTTTTTATTAGGGATGGTTCAATACCACATTTTCTCAATACTCAATACCAGTATGAATACCAAAATATCCATACAATACTCGATACCGATACAGAGAGTCCTCTACTTTCATACATAATGTGTTCCAAAGTTACAAGAAGAAAAAAAAATGGCAGAAAGATAATATATTAATTGATAAATACATTATTATTAAGTATTTAATGGAAAATCACTAATAAATATACATGTGCAGTACTTGTCTTACCTGAAATGTTTATTTTCAATACCTGTATACGTATTTGATTGTAGTTCCTATGTGAATAAATAAGGTAGTTAAATATGCTTCCTACTTTCTGTAAAATTGTTGTGCAAATCTAACATTTTATTTTGTAGGTTGTAAAAACTATGCAAACGTTTTCCAGAGATTTGTATTATTATTTTAACAGACACTCTCCTTTGTATTGTGCCAATATGACAGCCATATCTAAACATTCATAACATATGATCCGCAAAGGCTGGAAAACATGGCAGGCGGTGTTAGATGGCAACAGTGGTATACAGGCAGTCCTCTACTTTCGCGCATTCGACTTTCGTACAATTCGCGCTTTCGTACATTGGTTTCTTACACCATAAATTCGACTTTCGCGTGTTTGCTTCGTTCTTTCGTACATAACCTTTCGTACATAACCAAAAAAAATATCGCGCGCATGCCTCCACGAGAAACGTAAACATCAAAGATATATGGATTGTTTATATTCTGTAGGTTTTGTCTTCGCAAATAATATTGCAGCAGTTGACTTATACTACGTAGAGACCTCTGGTGTGGATACACGGAACTATGTTTCCGATATAACTGAACAAATATGCAGTTGTATGTCTGATGTGTTACTACGCTATGGCGCTATGCCGCTCCTGTTTAGAACTTCCGTTGTTTTTATTATGGTTTTTAGTTTCCTTTGAGGTTAATTTTATATCCATTGTTTTTTTTTTTTGTTAATCTATTGGCGCACGTACATAATTATTACACCACGCAATGAATAACAAACGTAAAAACGAAAGTAATGAAGACTCGGTGTGTAAGAAACAAAGAAAACATGTTGTAAATAGTGTACAAACAAAATTAGACATTATCGCGCAATCGGAAAGTAGCAAATCACTTGCGGCTATAGGACGGTCTTTCAACCTGAGCCGATCCACTGTGCGTTCTATTGTAAAAAGTAAAGGAAATATAAGGGACTATGTTATAAATTCGGGAAATCTTTCTTCTAAAATAATTTCAAAACGGCGGGGTGTAGCGATGGAAGAGATGGAACGGTCTTTAAAAGTGTGGTTAGACGATCAACACCAGAAAAATATCCCTATCAGCCTTGCAATAATTCAATGCAAAGCTCTCAGTTTGTTTGAAGATTGGAAAAATTAGTCAAATGTTTGTGTGTGTAAAATATGTCTTTACAATTGTTTGAACTATTAGCTATATATTTAAACACTTTTAAATAACTTTGATGCATGATCTTGTTTCTTTGTGTGTAAATATATTGTTTTGAATATTTTTTTTTTGTTTAGTAAGTTTTTTTCCCCATCTAGGAACGGAACCTCATTTATCACATTAAAATAAGGGTTCTACTTTCATACATTTCAACTTTCATACACAAATTTAGGAACACATTGTGTATGAAAGTAGAGGACTGCCTGTATCATTATTTTGGTAGGTTGCTGGGTGTATGAAAGACCAAATTGGTCGTATGAAAGTTGATTTAGAGGTGATAATTTGTCCTGTATGAAAGAACGAGTTGTACGAATCTAGAATGTATGAGTCGAACTGCCTTCACTTTTCTTGATACCAAATTAAAATTTCCATGAACACAACAACTTAGCCATGAAAATTGCTCATTTTACTACAGTGTTGTTGACACACACTGAAACTATATAAACACCTACATTACACTTGTAACAAACTGTGGATGGCCTGTAATGTCTTTAACCAATGACAAACAAGCAACACCATCTCCTTTGATTCTATAGAATAGCGTTTCCATGGTGAAAGCTGCAATCAAACTTTAAGGAAAATGATAGCTCAGTACACACTAATTTTGCGATATCGCAGTTTTTTAATTCTATTTTGCGACTTCAAGAAAATTACTGTAACGTTTATTTTCTATAAAACGCTGGATAACCAAAAGTGAATTGAGTGATATGCGTGACAACCAATGCTATTGTTTCCTCTTTTTGTCAAGGCCAGCACTTGGCACAAGGTGTGGCCTCACTTCCTCTCCTTACATGTTTGGCAGGAAGTGAAGTGGTTGCTTAGCAACCAGATGGCGTCCTCACTCATGGCAAGGTTCAAGGTCACTTCCTCCTTTTACATGCCTGGAGAAAGGGAAGCTACAACTTGTGGTACTTAGAGCTTCGGTTCTTCCCCTCTCGTCTGTTCCACAATCTACATTTTGTGACATGGCTAGAGTTGGAAATGACTCCTGCACAGTTTTCCAATTTTCAGTATTTAAAAGTTATTGTGCGACTGTGACACGGTGGCAATAATTATGTTATTAAACACAGTATAAAAGTATTATGGGAATTTTGTGATTTTGTGCTTTATGGAAAAAACGTGCATGGTAAATACCATTAGCACGATGTTAAAAATTCTATACTTTTGGATATTCGCAAGCGCTACTCAATACTAGAAAGTACCAATGATATCGAGCACCCCATCCCTACTCTTTATAAAAAGTCCTGCCAATGCGTGATCTGGTCTGTTTCATTGCACAGAATGTCAACCTATCCGGCCAACTTAAGGGGGCGGTTGACTATAAACAAAAACTTTTACTGCATTTGATTGGTGATAAAAGCACCTATTTATTAAATTAAAAATTTCTAAAGCCTAAGGAAGAAAAATTTTGCCTCAATTTTGCAGTTAATACAATATACTCCCCCAAACAATTATTAACAAATACTTAAATATGGCACTTTAAGAAAGTGCATTTGCATATATTATACACACCCCTTTAGTGTGATTATTGCACAATTTTTTGGCTTCATGTGTTATAAGAACATTTAATAGTTATACCTTTGAATAATATGTTGGAAGTCATGTTTTCTCTGATGGAAATTTTTTTTCATGACTTTTCAATACATAAATATGCTCAGACTAGTTACAGAATACAATTTAAAATATGCTTTTTCTAGGATACAGGGCATTTGAATATCAATAATTTAAAACAATACAGTGTTCAAAATACTCTGGACATGTATAGAGATGGCGAAATTCTAGTTAAGGAAACGTGCCAGCGGAGTGCAGACCGTGCTCTGTCAGCGACTAGCGGGCCCAGCCATAGAGCCGGCACAACCCCAGTGTGGGCGATGTTATTCCCGTACTCGGGACTGGAAGAACTGGCACAAGGAAAATTACAGTTAAAGTGTGCAAAAATCTTCTGAACTTATTACGTTGTTTCTCCAAAACTGTTTACACAATTGTTCCATATTGTGGTAATTGATGAATGGTTTCTTCCTTGCTGTCATGGACTGGTTCCCTAAGACAATTTAAGAAAAAATATCTATTGAACTTTTGCACAAGATCCCGAAAATTTGCAATGTAAAAAGTTAGAGACATAATAATTGATTATTCTCGAAAGCTTCCTGTGGAATGTACAGAGAAAGCAGCACATTAGCATTGTAACTTGGGTACCAAATGTTAGCCTTGACTTACAGGTCTTTCTCTTATATCAACTTTGGTACAGACTCAGCATGACACAAATTCATACAACCATGCGACGTACACTATTTAAACATGAAAAGCCTCTTTAACACATGGCATGTCACACCTTCAGCAGAAATATGAGTAAAAACTGAACACTTGTCAGTAATTTGCTCATAATTATTGTTTTAAAAACGTGTGTATACAAAAATGAAGTATTGACAAACAAAAACTTTTAATGTGAATCGCTTGTACCGCAGCATGCGGACAAAACAGCCGGAAAGCTACCGTCCCACTCTGCCCATGCAACTGTTATTTCTTCTTTTTCTATCAGCATCAAGTGGCTGACCTTACCATTTCTTTTCTACCTACCATAGTCATTCTGTTATCAGCAAAAGGGAAAAGTCAGCGCTTTAACCAAGTAAGGGGTTATTTTTATTGATGGAAAGTAGTCCCAAACTTTTTTCTTGTTGCGTGACTATAAGAGGGGGAGGAAATTATAGTCCTTTCACTTACTTCCAACTTTACTGAAGACCTGCTAAAGTTCTACTTCCAGGATATTCCTCCGCCTCATGCAAATAACGCTTAAGTCTATAAAATTACACCACAGGGACAATGCAAACTGAATATGTGCACACTCAGTGGAATATTATTTTGCATAAGAACTATTTCTTACTAGACTTTACCAACACACACATTTTATCTGTAAGTTATATTATTTCATTTATAATTAATATTAATAAAAAAAGGGAGAAAATAGAAATAAAAGTTAAGTTTAACCAAAACGAAGACATTTTTGTTAACATTAACACAAGTATAAAATGCTTGTGATATGTCATATTTAGGAAATAACCAAGAATGTCATACATAGGTGTGATTTTTCAAAGGTTTTTTTTTAAAAGTATCAAGAAACTGCAAATCCTACTATGAGAGAGAGAGAGAGAGAGAGAGAGAGAGTGAGTGTGAGAGTGTGTGAGAGTGAGAGAGTGAGTGTGTTCCTTAACCACTCAGCTCCATGACAGCTGAATAGATTTTAATGAAATTTGATATGTAGGTACTTGAGGTCCTGGAATAGGACATAGGATACTTTTTATCCCGGTAAATTGTACGGATCCTGTGGGATAACAACAAAACGTAATTCTCCAACGGCTGGGAACGTGAACAAAATAATTTCCTCCTCTGGTGTCAGAGTTTATCAGGCCGCCCAAGGACCTCTGAAATGGCTTAATGACGGCTATCCATCGATAACAACCGGAACCGAATATTTAACGTGCCCTCCGAAGCCCGGAAGCGCTCTGATGTTATGCCACTAAACGGTCACCCATCCAAATGTGTGCCGCTGGGAACGTTGCTTAACTTTGGTGATTGATTAAGATCCCTCAGCCGAGCGCAAAAAGCAGTACCTAGGTACACTTATTTCTAAAGCTACAACTTGATGAAACTCGCGCTTTGATTTTCATACATCGACGCTGTAAAGCGGAAATGTGGTAACAACGCGATAGTTGCACAGATACACTCTAAAAACAATACCCTACTTCTTGGCTATCGGGTAAAAAATATTTCCATTCTTTTTGGGTTGCCGTAATCAGTTAAAAACCTAGATCATGGCATAATTTTATAATTCTGTTTTCACATAAATGAATTGTCTTTTCCCAATTTATTTATTAATGTATCACTGTAAAACTCAATTGTACCCGGGCGAAGCCGAGCCGGTTCACTAGTAGACTATAAAAGGGGCAAAAATTATACCAATGTACATAGATACACATTTACATTTATGATGCACACTCAATTTTAACTAAAAAATTTAATACTGAACTACACTTGACTCGATGTGAGTTTCATACAGCTTGACTCGACTCAAAGCTGTAGAAATCAAGCTTGCCCATCACTAATATATACATTTATAGGAAGATTTTTGCATGAAATACAATATGAGTTGTGACAAAATTATGATAACATGAATGCATAATTGTAGCAGGGAAGAATACAGATATATTTTGGTCATCAAGAAATACTTTCAGTTCGTTGCAATAAAAATAAATAATTTATCGGGAAAGGAAATTATTTCCATGGTGTTGCAGTTTTATTTTCGGTGGTGTTAATTGTTTGCGACAGGTGCGAAGCCGCAGTTGAATTGGTAGCAGGTTCTGCAAATGCTGAGGTCCAGTGTTTTCAGTTGCAGTACTAATTGCTAACGTACTGCAAAATGTGTAGGTGTTTGCAATTGATTGCTATCGTCGACCTGAGTCTCTTAACAGAATTTGGTTCCCATAAATGTTATAATGTTGTAGATGAAACATTTTATAATGCTAACTTTTGTTGCAAATGCTTGCAACTGGCTTGGGACCAATTTAACTGGTACAGCCCTCCACTACTAGTGCTGTCAGTTCATGTTCCACCACAGCTATGATATGACGCCATGTTGGTAATATTTTTTGAGTTCACAGTGTCGCTGTCTCAATGTACCGAAATGGTTTACTTTTGAATGTGTTTGCAGAAATAAAATGCTATAATTATTGTCAGTCTCATATACTTGGCAAGATTATGGCAGTCAGTGAATGGCAACTTGAAGTATACGAAACAAAGTGCCGTTTACAAAATCTTGTATCAACTGATGCACAAACGATCAAAAGTAAATATTATGTACGTTGACTATTCTGAGTGCACTGTCGACGCACATCAGACCAGCAGAAAATATGCGATAAGAAAGAGTTCCTAGATTATTTAATACATTTTATTTTACGTGGTTACAAAACAGTGATTGTTAGAGTTACAAACTGAACTTCGTGATAAAGTAGTAATGTATAGGTGTCAAAAATTAAATGTACAATAAAACAATCTGTATCCAAATGAAACGCAACTTCAAATCCTTGAGAGTTCTTTTAAAGTCTTATCCCCACTCTCAATCCATGCTTTTGGAATTGATATCAATTCCAAAAGCATACAGAAATATTGCATGGTATTGTTGAATTATTTTTCCCAATAGTCTGATGAAATACATTTCAAATTTGTGTCGTTTTAAGCCAGTAATAGAAGAAAAGTCAACTTTTAAAAAGACTGGATCAAGAGGCAGGCCAACATGTTGCTATCTGTTGAGCAACTCTCTCGGTTCACAACTTGCCCTGCCATACCATGCGCGCCATCTGTCCGCTCTTTCCCGAAGCATTACCAGCCACAAAATATAGCTTTCGTGTGTAAAATAAATTTATGAACAGATACCAATATTTTTATTTTTCCTCGAGCTCTGCATAATTTTTAAAGTAACATATATTTCATGAACATTGATTTTGATTACTAGTAATTTCCATTGGCCAGCAATCATTATGCCTACATCCATTACATGCCATGTTCTTTTCTTCCTGCAAACCCATCTCCTTGTTTTTGTATTGTTACTGTACTGTATTAATAAAACGTAGATAGTCAGATGCACATGGGTAGTTTTTAAGCAATTCTTACATTGTTCCACACCACATATTTCCAACTGGAAATATCAATAATAGCAGAATTACTGCTTTGCAATAGTAGTTGGTGAGTTGGCGAGTTGGCGAATAAAAGTGCGTTGTCAATCAAGTTTCCCGAATTACTTTTAGTTACAGTTATATCAGCTCGGACGTTTAAAGTGTGATAAGAACAACTACAGTCTTGCAAATGTTAACCCAAATTTGCTGTCTATAAAAAATTGAAACAGTTAGCAAATATTAAATTTTTTGCAAGGTTTTATATTTTTACTTTTATAACCTACAATTTTTTTTTAGACGGATGTCAGTCTAAAATACTTTAAAATTTGTTTAGCATTTCAGTACAATGGCAAGTGTATTTCTGACAGCGTGTTGTTAAAACATACAGCCTCCACTTGATGCACCAGATGATGGTGAAAGGATGCATAAACAAAGAGTAAACATTGGCCCTACTATTGTCGAACTGTCATCTTGCCAAGTTACATGAGGCAGAGAATATTCTGGGGAGAGAGAGAGAGAGAAAAAAAAAAAAAAAAAAAAAAATANAAAAAATTAGTTTGGAAGTGTGCACAATCACGGTAACATAACCTTTACATGCCTATTTCTTCAGCTGTAAACAAGAAGAAAGATTAAATACATCCTATTTCCGTAAATGCTACAGTGAAAATAACTGCGCGTGCAATGTTTTTTTTTTAATAATTCTAATTTTATCACATTTATTAACAAGTTATTCAGTAAGATACCAATGTAAACAACCTCACTTGGATCTAATGATTGTTCATTTGCCAGGGCATTAAATAGAAAAAAATGTGTAAAAATGATCAGTTATGTTCCAGATCTGATAACTATGGAATAAAAGTTTAAATTAATGACTTCAAATGAATAGGCATAATAAGTCAAACGAATCACCAATTGAGATGGGAATGTAAATTATTCGCAATTTTCACATAAGTTATTTGAAGTTTGAATGTGAATCATTTGTAAATCACCAATCGCAACTACTGTTTGAATTTTCGAATATTCGCACACCACTACAAATGTATTAACTATATAGTTGAGTATAGAACTGTAACCTCTCAAACTTACTGATTTCAGTTTCCATAAGCCTATAGTAGACACGCCACACTTCCTGAAGGGACTTGCCACTGTCCAGGTAGATGGCCCCAGCTAAGGACTCAAATACATCAGCAAGAGCTTTAGGCACCTCTACTGCCTCTGCCATCAAAATATCCTTCTCTGTCAATAACAGCAGCACCTATGACATTGACACACATTCTTACACTAATATTCTGGCTGCTTGTGTACAATACATTTACTTGCTCTCTCCAGATACTATTTAAAATAACATTTTTACCAGATGAGACACTGTAAAACTGAGAAAAAATAATACTGTAGCCATATCAGAGAAAAGCAGTTCAGTATCTATTTGGGGAACTTTGTACTAAATTGTGTAATGATACATTAAGTATTAATTTATTTGACACAATACATAGCTTGTTACCTACTGCTTAAGGGCGCTGCCTACCGGCTGGCAGCTGTGAAATTCCAATAGGAAATTTCGCCTCAGAGCAATAATTTTAAATATAGGCATTTAAACAAAATGTATTCTTCACAAATTTTTTAGGAGACGTTCCCTACAGTGGAGATGTTTCCATAATATGTATAGCCTGTTTGTAAGGAAGTTGTAAATTTTATGTTTTAAAAAAGAGTATATACAGTTTATCTAAATTGAAAATATATGCTCGTAGGGATCTTCTCCTAAAAAATTCATGAAGAATACATTTTGTTTGAAATGCCTATTTAAAATTAATGCACTGAGGCGAAATTTCCTTAACATGAACTTTCCTATTTAAATTTTGCAGCTGTCAGCTGGTAGGCAGTGCCCTTAATGGCCACAGAAACCATGAAGGTAGCTTTTGAATAATGGGGTAGAAGTTTACCATGTTTGTCAGTTTGGTATTTTTGATCAAAAGTTCAGGGGAAGCAAAGAGGAAGGGAAAAATAAGAAGCAAGCAGCGCATGCAATTAAGAGCGTGTGCACACACGTGTGTGTGCATGCACACATGCAGACACACACACACACTTTTGAAAATAACACAAAAAAAAAAAAAAAAAAGACATGTGTCCCCTACACAAAGATTTAAAATTTTTTCACGTACATCATCACTGACAACATGACTGCGCTCCTCTTGAAAAGTGACAAAGTGGTCTATGGCTTCCATTAGGTGGACAGAGCTGAACAACATGAATTTTTGGAATCCATAGCGAGCAGCAAGTGAACCAAACGTTATGTTGTTGACGAGTGCAGAGCGCAGATCTGTCACCTCCCCTGGTGATAGGGCACCACAATGCTCGTAGATGTACACTGTGATCAAGAAATCTGCAGGGGAAAAAGAAAATACAACAGGTACTAACACATGCAGTGGATGGTGCAGGATTCCTGATTTTACAACAGCAACACTTCATGAAATTACATTTCATGACACAGACCAACGACATTAAGTAAATTTTCCTTAAGTTTAATTTTATTTAACCGCTTTTTAAGTACTAAAGAGCATTACTATAAATCTGGAAACAAACAAATAAACTGATGAATGATTCATTCCCCACTGATAAAAAAAATGGATGCTATACATTATTTATTCACACTTAAAATTTGGCAAAGATCATATTATACATACAGTAATCCCTCGTCAACCGCGGGGGATACGTTTTTCAAAAACCCCGCGGTACCACGGTAAGGAGAATACAGGTTCTTATAGGGGACAGAGGGATAAGTCATGTCTGCTAACTACATGATGTATCTGCACTCAAAAATTAGGCTTAGTGGACTGTAGTAAAGACAGAACGTGTAAAAGCACAATACTTTTAGATAACAAAAAGTTCTTAATTTTACTGATCGGAAATAGCGATTTGTGTCCTGTGAGCACTCAACCAGATAACATCAGTGAGAGGGCAGTGTCTGTCCGATGAAGGGAGACACCAGCATTCGAGCAAGAAGGACCCAAATACCATGTTTTCCACGCAAAAGATAAACTTATTCCACCAAGGGCTGTTTTTTTTGCTGCATGTTTGTGTTTGTCATGCATAAAGGAGGGGGTGGGTTTCCACAGCTGTGGGAGGAAGTGAGGAGAAAGGAAGATAATGCCCAAAATAAACTGAACACAAGGAGTGCTAAGACAGCGAAAGCGAGGCAGGCCGGCTGAGTCGGGCATAAATAAAGAGGGGAGAAGGAGAGAATGAGGAGGGAACAAAAAGTCGCTTACATAGAAAATCACCGTCCAACACATTTTGGATTGTTATATTTTCTCGCGGAAACTCATTTTCCATTCTGTGCTGCGTAATTAATCACTTTTAACTTGAACCGGACAGTGTAGTGGAACTTTTTTCCGCCCATTACTTTCCTTTGTGTGTTACTGTATTGCACTTGCGCAATAAAAAGTTGATGAACGGTGCAGTAACAGTGTAGCTACAGCATTTTGTAAAGCAGATGTCACTGGTTGGCATCTTTTTTTCTGTGACTAAAATAAGTCTCGCAGCAACAGTCAAACACAGCACTCACGCCCACCCCTTGTATTCTCAGTGCCTCCACGGCCCAACTGAAATGTCAATCACACCACACCGCCCCTCTCTTAAGCCATGGCCACATGCTCACCCAGGCGCGCCCATACAAGCACGTGCGCACACACACACAACTCCAAACAAACTTGAGGCTTTTCAACACGTTCTCGCAGCTAGACTACTACACAAAACTGGCGGGAAGTAAACAAGCAGCTCCAATTCCAAGCGACTTGTTCTGACATCCCCGAAAGTGTCCAGGGAGAAGAAGGCAAGAGCGGCACGAGGCATAGACAAAAACTGCTTTGTACCCCTGGTCCCCTTCCCAATGTCAAGCAACTAGCATGGAATATTTATTGCTGCCCCCAACAAAACAACAGTGGGATGGTCATGGCATTGTAACTTCAACCGGTTTTTTTGAGAAAACAGAAAACCCTGCGCATAATGGAATTCTTGTACGGTGGTTGAGGAAACTGTCTCCAAAAACTAATCCGTGGATAATTGAAACCGCGGTTTGTCATCATAGGTAGGGACCCACTTTTATGGGTAATAAAATTAGATAATTCCTGTTGTAATATTAAGTATTGTATATTTGAGATACTGATGTCAACTAAGAGTTATATATTTGTCATGTACATACTCTTTGTATTTGTTACTAACCTTTTGAGAGTATTAAATAAATTAGCGTATCGAATGGTATGGGTTGAGATGGTTCTTTCTGTTGAAACATTCTGACTTTTATAAGTAACTTTATAACATGGTGGCAGCGGTGATTGCTTGTCTACATTAATGTTTTCGGTGACTCGTCTGTAACATTTCTTAGTGTGTTACCTTTTTGTTTGAAGATGCCAGACAGCACCAAGCAGCCTACATCTGGGTCTGGTAGCAATTTGACTGTTCTACATTCAAATGGGGCACTTCCTCACCTGAATTTAACAAAATCTAACCTCGCTGACGAGTGGAAGCAATGATATCAGCAATATACCATTTATATACGAGCACAAGGTTTGGAGAAGGAACAAGACCAGCAAAGTGTTCCCATTTTGTTCCATTACCTTGGGCCTCGAGCATTGGTTGTATTTAATTAATTTGGTTTCGATCTTGACCATGCCAAACATGACGAGTTTGTTGGTTGGTAAATTTTGCGACTATTGTTCGCTGAAAAAAAACTTAATGATGGAAGGATACAATTTCTTTTCAATTGGGCAGCTGGATGGTAAAGGGATCAAAGACTTTTCTGTGAGCTTGAAAAACCTCAGCTCGTCCTGTGATATTGGTGCGTTGCGGGATTCTATTATTAAAAGTACGTTTATTTGTGGACTATTACGGCACCGTAGTAAAATAAGATTGTGGTTTTTGCAAGAAGACTCCTATGATCTGGAGAAAGCCCTGGAAGTGGCAGAGAATCTCCATCAGACAGAGAAGAATGCAGAATGGTACCAACAAGATCGTCAGGAGTATAACATTCTGGGACTGCAGTCTTCTAATCGACAAAGCAGATCTCGAGGCAACCAGGCATGCAGCACTTCACGGTCTGGAACTGTGGTAACTGCGTCTTACGACATTGATATGGCAAGTGTCCCGCTCATGAGCAGGTATGTTTGAACTGTGAAATTGAACCATTTTAAAAGGATGTGTAGAAGTAGGGTTACTAAGGACAATAAACTTCTTAATCTTGTTCAGAATAATGACGACGACTCTGATTTTTGTATATCTAGTATCTATTCATTGTGTAATTACGTAAAATTATGGTCCATTAACGTAATCATTGATGGCATAGGTAACTGTGTTGTTCTTGCTGGACTCGGGTGCCCAGACAAATGTCTTATGTCAGTACATTGAAACGACTTGGTCTCAATGAACATCAGTTGATAATAGTCTTTTTGCATTGTCTACCTTTTAGTGGTGGTAAATTACCCCTACTTTGTTCGATCAAGTTGCAGTGACTCTTTGTAAAGTTCCACCTAGGCTTCAACGGTTGATCCTCAAACTGCAACGCTATGCAATCAACCTTAATTATGTTCGTGGTAAACACATGTATGTAGCGGACACGCTCTCCCGTTCCCCCACGAGTGAAGACAAGTCTTGTACTGAAATGGAGTGCGAGTTGGAAGCCTATATAAATTTAGTTATTCAGTGTTTGGGTTTATATAATGAAAAATTTAAGTTGATAGAGAATGAAACTCTTGGAGATGAGACTCTACAAAAAGACATTCATTATTGTCAACAGGATTGGCCTGACAAAATCAGATTGGTAGAGACTGATATTCAGCCTTTCTACAAACAAACAAATTATATTACAGTACAAGAAAGTTTGGTCTTCAAAGATTCCAATATTATCGTACATAAAGTGTTGAGACATGATATCTTACAGGTAATTGATGAGGGTCATATGGGAATTGACAGATGTCAACAACGTGCTAGGGATACTGTCTTTTGGCCAAGTTTGTCACAAATTTAAAGGTAGTCCGGCAAAGATGCTTCTCATACCACACTTGTGGGGAATTGCCCCTGGGAAAAACTAGATTTGGATATAATTTATATCAAGGACAGGGCTTATTTAATGGTGATTGATTACTACTCTAATGTTGAGATTGTTTATTTGCCTAACAGTATGATGCGTGATGGCCTAGGGAGAGGGACTTCAAGTAAAGAGTGAGGTGTTTTTAATTCTGCACCAGGTCAGTTGCGCAGGTTGGGGGCGGACTCTACTGCTGAGGCATCTGTAGTATGACCCATCAGCCTCGCATTGGTCCCTTATATAATGTAGGATGCGTCTGGCACTTTTGAAAGCCCTGCTTGTATGCACATTGCATATTCCTCCACAATACGTAAAACTAGCATTGCCATGAGCTGATCTTTTTATTCATGCGTCTGTTAAGTGAAACTGTGAAATTATTAGAAAAGTAAATATTTTACAAATTTTTACACTTATACACATTTTTTATATAAAAAAACAAAGCTTAACAAATTATTTCAGAATTCACAAATGCTTACCTAACACTTTTAATTCAACGTTAAGACAAAGGACTATTTTCCCTCAATCGTTACCAACTTTACTGGGTGCATAGCAATCTATGTGCCTGTTAAGATATGAAACTGTGAACAGCCTTTAATAGTCTGCTGGCTGTATTAATATTTATTATTGTTGAGCTTCATATTCTGATACATGACCCATGTTTACAAAGTTTACACACATTTACTAGTGTGTGTTAGGGGCTGTGGTGGCTGAGCGGTTAGACTGCTTGCCTTCCACCAAGGCGAACCGGGTTCAATCCCATGTTGGGGCACTCCTGGATTTTTGTAAGTGGGAATCATATGGGACGATGCCGCTGGGTTTTGTTGGGGATCTCACTTCCACCGCCCTTGCATTCCGGCATTACTCCATTCTCACCTCATTTCACCCTCATTCACTCTCAAGATCTCATCGTTCAGGGCTGCCCAAATTAACTCGACTCGTGTTTGTTGACAATAATTCTGAATCAGTACACACACGTCTCAAGCTTTCAGGCAGCTCAAGTCATTTCACATGCAACCCAGCTGTGAAACTTATCATTAACAAGATGGCACTCAAGTGTCAACTTTGAAAACAATCAATTTGGATGCATGCCTCAGCTACAAACCACACAGAAACAGATAGTCCAAATATAAGTTTGCTAGGTGGCAGGTTGTTAAGTTGGCAATAAATTGTCTGGTATTCCCGAGAAAGGTTTGAGACCCAATTCACCGTCCCAAGTATAGAGGACCCCTGGCCCACTGTCGTTGTTCCTGGAGGGATTGATCAGTGGTAACTCATGGCCATTGGTCAACACATCAAAATGTGTCCCAAGTAACAGCCAGTGATCTTGCAGTTGACAGGTTAGGGAAAGAAGGAGAAAAAATGTTATAAATGTCTGATTTTTGACAGACTTTGACTACACAGCTGAAAATGATCACTGTGTCATTACTAACAGCCAATAATCCTGCAGTTGACTGTTGCTAGGGCATGCAAAGATACACATTCCTTTTCATACCCTTCTTCACATATTTCTCTCCAGCCATGAACCTGCCACCCTTTCCCATTTTAGTAACTATAATCTAAAAAAGAGAAGCACCAGGTGACTTAAAGGATTGAATGATCATAACCATGTCCCAGCATTACAAGTTTTGGACAATTTTCAAGATGGGTGGAATTAAGGGCGAATATTTAATTACAAACTCATTATAGGCTGTTCATGGTAAAGTGATCACCTTTGAAGCCCTCGTTACTTTTTTTATTTCAGACAATTTATATCCTTCCACCACTTGTTAATGTAAACACTGTTATGCGAGTAATAATCACAGTGTATATATTTCACCATACTCAAAACCAAAAGTTCAAGGCCAAAATGAAATGTATTTATTTGTTATTATACTTATTGTGTATAATGAGACCGTCTCAAAAAGTGCTCACTTTACAGTGAACAGCCTATACTTGATGTAGAGCATAAATAAACACAGTCTATCAGATACAGATACTAACACAAAATACACAAAAATATATCGTAACATTAAATACTAAATTTTAACTAGCAAATATAAAGTAACTAAGTGCTATAATATTTTAAACAATAATTGAGTAGTTAAACTTGGATTATTTTCTCATTCAAATTTTATCCTAATTTGTGAAAAATAGCCCTTTTTAGTTTTTTTTTTATGCACATCATTTAACCTGCAAAGCTGTCAAGTTTTATTTAATGTAGAGTTACCAAGGGTCAAGTTCCGAGGCTCTGCTGTATGCAGAACTAAAATCACAATCACACAAATAGGAAAAGAAGTAATGGAACATATACCTAATATGGCATCACCGATGTACTCCAGTCGCTGGTAGCATTCAGTAACAGTGTTGGTAATATAGGACGGGTGCGTGAGGGCTTGTAGCAGGAAAGCTTTATCTCTGAAAGTGTAGTTCAGCTGCTCTTCCAGCAAGTGAGTGGCCTTTAGGTGGAACTCGACTGAGCCAGTGCCCAGCTTGGAGGAGGCAGCTGGCAAATCAAACAAGATTTCAGGGCTGGCCTCGTCGTAGGGCAGTACTTGCAGCCAGCGTACAACATCCAGCGCGCACCTCAACCCATTAGACTGTGCACACAATAAACAACTGTACTCTTGCTAAACAAACTCTAAATCTGCCCTCCCAGTGTAGGTTTGCACATCCTATTTTACTTACAATAATACAAATTATAAACTTAAGATAAGTTAAAATATATAAGCTGTCCTCCTGAACTACTACACTTCCTATAAATTAAAACGGAACAGATAATAAAAAAAATACAGTATAAATAATTAATATTATGTATCTAAAATTTTCAGGTTTTTTTATAATCAGCGAAAGGTTTAAAACTGACATTTTTTTCACTTCCACACTATGCAAATTATAGCAGATGTGAAGGAAGACTGATGAGACCCATAAACAATTAGGTAATCTCGAGGAAGAACTATCCAAGAAAGTGGAAAGTGCTTAAAACAGTTTACCAATCTCATTAATATATTCTGCTTTAATATTAAATTTAAACATCTTTGAAAGTTTCCACTGATACTTATACAAATGGACTACATTATACTGTATTAATAAATAACTCGGCAATGTAAACTCTTAGATGAACTACTCCCAGCAGCTGGTCGCTGCCAATGATATGCCTTATGGCATTCTATCATTAATACTCTGTTGTCATTCCTGAAATAATCTGTCCTATTACTATTGTGTATCTTAATGACTCTCCCATGAGTGGTCCCAAATCAATGCTGTGGTCATGACTAAGAATTGTTTCCAGTTTAAATTCCAGTGGGCTAATTTTGGTGGACACAAACAGCATTTTCAACTGCACCTCAGCACACGGAGCTACCTAAGCTTGAGATTGTACAAGTGTAGCTAGTGTACAAGATTTTACAATGTTGCTGTCAACTCATTTCTTTTCATGGAAAAACCAGTTCTATAGCTGCAATATTGTCTGGTTAAACATGATTGTTGTATACTGATAGCCTTCTTGCATGCTACACACCTGAGAGACTGCCCACTAGCACGGACTAGCTGTGTACGAAGACTCAGTATGGTTTGAGCTTAATGGTTTTCCAAAATCATTCATGTTAGGATAACTTGACTTAGCAATTTTTACAGAGTGCAGCTCGAGCTTAGACCTCGAGGTGGTCATAACCTACCTGTGAGTTGGCCATGGCCAGCGCTCCCGCGCGGCACTAGTGCTGAAGCCGGGCAAAGAAAGGGAAAACTATTTCTATCCAAAATAATATATGCATGTAGTGCTACCTGAACGGCATGATGTCCAGCCACCCTGACCAAGCCTGTATACAAGTGCTCTGTTATTGGCCCTACTATGCTTATTGAGCAGGCGCTGGCAGAATCCTATGCTCACTGACCCCTGGCTACTGACAGCTAAATTGCGACCTGTATCAAGAGTTGACCAACCAGGTCACCCAAACTAGACTGCTCAAACAGGGTGTCAACTGAAATTACATTTAGGAATTCCCTGACTTTTCACTGTTTTCCAGGCAGAATCTCGCCATTTTCCCGGACCTGTTTTCAGAACTGAAACCTTCCAATACCATATTTTTCCACCGCTGACAGAACAAATATGCCGTCAGCGAAGTTGAATTAAATTACACTGCAACAGACCAAGCAAGCAGAGGCAACATTTTATTGAGTCCATAAATATTTCTTGCGATAGATGCTATTGACATAAAACGAGTGCCCAATTCTAACACGCGCACACATGCACACACACACATTTTATATTGTACATATAGGCCCAATATCACTTGGCAAAGATGTATTATTGCCAGTTCACAAACTTAAAAATTGAAATATTAAAATGCATATGATCATAATTACATTATCCTGTCTTCACACAGCTAACANATAGTTCACAAACTTAAAAATTGAAATATTAAAATGCATATGATCATAATTACATTATCCTGTCTTCACACAGCTAACAAGTTTTGCATTAAAGCAATTATTTACATTTCTCCCAACTTTTCCCTGTCGCATAAAATTTCCTGACTTTTCCCTGTGGGTAGACACCTTGTCAAAGATGGATCAGAATAAGCTGCAAATACTCTTCACTCTCTCTCCACAGATATTCCAGTAAAGGTGTAGGAAGGGACGGGAGGTGCAGATTAAGTCAAACAGATGGCAGTAATCACTCTTCCCCTATTCCACCTCAATCAGGGGGTTCACCCTCCATTCCTATCCTGCAAGCATGGTGACACTGTGAGTTTGCCACTGCAGGCGCTACCTGCCAGCACAGTACCTGCAGTGCTCCCATAACCTCTGCGTTTGAATCCATGTGCACACTAGCAGTGAATTGCTTTACTGCCTGGTAGGGTCTGTCTCCTAACCATCTGCCTAGACAGTGTCTGGCTCAAACAAAATGTAAACTGGAAAGGAGAAAAAATTCACAAAAGTATTACAATGTAACTTCCATTAAAATACATACATTGAAATAGACATCAATAAACAAGGGCTTCACAGACACTACACTGCTTAAACATGGGAACTGCGTAAGTGATGGTGTTCTCTGGTAAGCATAGCTCAAGCCAACCAATCTGAGACAAAGACAAACTGGTATAAAATAAAAATTATGTTAAATGTTGTTTATTTAACTGTATAATTTATAAATATATAAATTTTTTTGTATAAAACTGTAAATAAATTTTATAAAATCATTATTTTCCATTTATAAAAAAAAAATACTTCAGTAATTCTAACTTTCATTATATTATAAATTAAATTTTTTAAACTAATATTACAAATTGTGTTTTTAAATACTTTTTCATCAAAACTAAATTAAATTTTAAAACTAGTTTTAATATTTAGATGAGAAGATTTTCTTAAAAGTACAATCAATAATATACAATGGTCTTTGACTAAAAAATGAGTATTAATCATCTATATTTAGACATTGTTTATAATATAAAATCATTATAGGCTAAATATTTCTTAATAATAAATTCATCATAATTTAAATTCCAATTTTCTTTTGAAAAAATTTTTCCTTCCATAATTACAGAAGTATTTTGTTCATCACAATGATCAAACATAGATGAATAAACATATTATTCAGGTCTATTTTTTCTATTAATTTCAAAACCAACTGTAACATATCTGGCATATAATATTATTAAATTAATTTTCATATACATAATACTTATTTACTTTGTTATAGTTTCCTTCACACAAAGAAGAGTGGCTTGCAGTTGCTAATGATTTTCATCAATTAAAGAATTCCCCAAGCTGCAGTGGAGCTATTGATGGCAAACATGTTGTAATTGCGCAGCCAAAAGATAATGGTTCGTATTTTTACAGTTATAAAGGTTTCCACAGCATTGTAATTTTTGGGGTGGTAAATGCCAACTTGGAATTTATCATGCCCGATGTCTGTTGCAATGGTAGTGTGTCTGAAGGTGGTGTCATTGAGGAAATTGTATTTTACTGTGGGCTGAAAGACAAGATACATTTACCAACAACACAAGATACAGTGGAAAATTTGAATTTCGTTTTCGTTGCCGATGATGCCTTTACTTTGGGGGAACATTTGCTAAAGCAGTTCCCAATGAAACAACTTACTTATGAACAAAGGGCGTTTAATTACAGATTATCTCGTAGTAGAAGAGTTGTAGAAAACACGTTCAGGATATTATCCCGTGTTTTGAGTTTTCCATATTACAATAAATTTCCAGCCTTGTAAAGTACTGGATATTGTTGTTGCCCAAGTAACACTACATAATTTTCTGCGAAGGAAATGCCGTAAAATTTACACACCTGCGTCTGCATTAGACACAGAACAAATTGACTCTGGAACTGTAGTGGTAGGAGAATGGAGACAAGACACGTTGCCAGGAAAAAAATATCAGGACTTATGGTAATATCTCGCAACACTTGGAGAGCTGCGAAAAGGAACAGAATGGAGTACGTGAAATACTTTGTGGGAAAAGGTAGAGTCCCATGGCAGGATAATATGCTACAGCACTTTGACAGAGAATGAGCAATGTTTCATACTATATTTCAGATATTTTTAAAGTATATAGTGCAAACATTATATCATTAACAGCAGCTAAAATGTGTTTCCTTTCATTACCAGCATGTTTATCGCATAGATAAATTTACAATGGAAACCATTGATAGATTAGTTATGCAGCAATTATCTCACTGTACCTAGGCCTATTTCATAAATTACAGTATGTACCTTCAGTGTTTCAATTCTGGCTTTCAAAAAGGTTACATCTGCAATGGGAATACTTTCGTGAGTAATGAGCAGAAGTGTACTCAGTACTTCATCGTGTTTGGTTCTGTCCCGGTACTCATCACTCCTCACGTTCCACAAAGATGGATAGTTCCGATAAAGTACGTGAGAAAAGAAAGGTTCATAAAATTAGCACTATCAGACATTTTATTAGCACAGTGTCTGAACACACCTGACGACTGCTCTTGACTGACTACCGAGCAACGGTTCGTCCTCTCGACAGAAAGGAGAACGTGGAGCGCCCCGGCGGCGAACCGAAAAACTGTTTTCCAACTCGGTAGAAACCAAGTTCGTCTGCAAGCTTGGTTCACTAGTATCCACACACGTGCAAACAACGGGGAACTTGGTTCGTGCTAACAAAGTTCGGCGATCCATGTACCAATGTGTATAGAGTGCTTAACACACAACATTTAAAACTTTATATATATTTCCAATAGTTAAAAAATAATGCAGTTGGACCTCAATGTTATGAGTACCGGATTAATCAAGGCAGCAATTTTACAAGGCCATTCTCAGGAACCGTAAAAAAAAATTGCAAAAATTGACAAAAAAAAAAATGAAAAAATTCTGGAAAAAATTGCAATGGAAACGGATTAAAATTAAGTTTGCCAGTTCACAGCGATAAAATTAATGGGTTTTAATATTTCTACTCTTAATTTGTACGCCGCAATATGGGAGGGAAAATCCGTTCAAAATATGTGGCAGGTTTTGAAACGAGCGCACTGCATGGCACCTGAAGGTTAGCCTACCCTGTGCTGTCCTTCACCCACCCTCACCCACTTGCCCCTCTTTACCAACGTCCACACACCACTACAGTATACAGCCTGCTTATCTCGTGGCGACAACAATGGTCCACTATCGCGCGCATAGCAACAACGCCGACCAATAACAGCATGCATTACCCACCCCCACATTTGCCCCTCCAGTCCTTAGTGTGGAGATCGCTTCAACATTTTAGTTAGTTATTGTGCGCACAGTGTTTGAGTTTAATAAGTTTTTTGATAATTTTATTAGTTTGATTTTGGCTTCTTTTTGGTTTTCGAGTTTGGATTCAATTTGGAATTGACTGTATTGATTGTTGACTACCTGCTATGCTATTTTTATTGGATTATGATTGAATTGATATTTTGTGCTTTCAATTTGTTGATGACCCATGCAAGTTTTTTTGGCTATGAATATAAATATGTATGTATTATTTTTGATAGCATAATAATAAAAGCGACATTTTCTTTGTGTCATGTCGGCTTAACAAAGTGCGTAACTAATACTGCGCAATACCTCACCTTCCTGTTTTGTATCACTCCAGCCGCCCAGCCAGCTTGCTCGCTCCCTCCTTTTCGCCACCCCTCCCCCTTTTGTGTCTACCATGCTCTTTTTCCTCCTCTTCTCCCTTGCAGTTTCTCCACAAGGCCGCTTAGCAGTGGTTGGAGGAGATATGCGAAGGAGGGGAAGCACCCACCTTCACTAACATGCCCTCAGACAAACTCTGGCTGTATGATCTACTGGTATTTTTAGAATGCCCTCTTCCCCTCACTGCTATCTCTCTCTGGCCGGATGCAACAGGCAGCAGCAGTGTGTGAGACGATGCACACACACATGCATTGCTAGCCCGGCAGACGGCAACAGCCTGCCAAGATCGCCGGCTAACCGCTGGGCTGGCAGAGGCAGACTATGCATGGCACATGGGTACGCAATTCACACGCCGTAGTAAGGCATTTTGACATATGCAAATAAGTTGTATTGTACTATGAAAGTTTTATTTAAGAAAAACCAATACAGTATACATATTGTTTCCCAAGGTAAAAAAACTATTTTTTTTCTTTTGACAAAAGTGAAAAGTGTGCATAAGGGTCGCACCCCATTTTTTGGACACACAAAATTCGCATAAGATGCGAGACCCATACTGGGTAAACATGGTAATGTTCTGGGGTATAATTTATAGTGGTGGGTTGAGCCTTGAGAAATCCAGTCGAGTCAACAAAGATCGACTCATCACTCAAATTGAGTTTTTTTTTACAGCACACATTGAGCTACTGAACGTGCAATTTCAGACACAGTGCTTTTAGGTTATAAACAACAAATACTCAGACCTAAAAATTTCCTTTCGTGTCTCGCGAATCAATAATATTATGCTACTAAACCACTAAAGTTGCGCCGGAACAAAAACAATAACTCGGCTACATGCATTGACACTTGGTTGACGTTTGTGAATGACGAGCTGTGATAAAATCCGGTGGGTGTTATATTCCCGACTGGAGACATTTTGCTTCCAGCCAAGCGCTTCCTCTTTGCTGCCCTGCTGGATGACATCAGATAATGGAACCCTTGTCATAGTTGACAGGTACAGTCTCAGCACTATGTACAAACATAGGACACACAGTATTTAAACATGAAAAGCCTTTGTCTTACGGTACATCAGGCCTTGTAATGACCCAGTCATAATAGTCATCGGGATACTTGGTTCATTTTTTTTGTTTTGCAAGGCTTCGTAATATTTTATCAGGATTCAAAGTTAAAGCCGTGGTAGCTATGTTTATCGGTCATACGTTTTCCTTTTCAGAAATCTTAGTTTTTGTTTGCATCAGCATTGGTAGATAGAAGCTTTCCAACTGCAGCAGACAGTTTTTGTTCTGGAGCATTGATTATTTTTCTTTACTACCCAGTTCGGTATGGCGTGGGGAGATATATTCCAGCCCACGGCATGCCCTTATTTGGCCACATTTTTGGCACCTGGGGGGGCAAGGAGTGGGGGGTAGGCATGGGGCGACTAATACCCTGTGTGCCTACCGCCCGCTAGCAGAACGGTATACAAAATCAGTAGTCAACCAGTACTCGGAAAGGACGCGTCGAGCGTGGCAAATATCCCCCACACCGGCAAACTTTATCCTGCTAAATTATTACAGTCGGTGTGGGAGGTCGCTGCCTTGGAATTTTCCTCTTGCGAAGCAAGCTTTAAATGACAGTGATTAATAATACATAATTAATTAACTACTGTGGCACTGCTCTTTTCTTGTTTGTCTGGTGAAACAGACTGTTCGTGACTCTGCATACTTTACTTTTATTTAATATTCAAATGAAACAGTTCACATACAATCTTAAAGAGTAACAAATCCGAGACTTGAATTGAATTTATATTTATTTGGCTTTTTTTTTTTATGATTATTTTTATAAAAAAGTTTTATGTGTCTACCGATTGAGCGAACCGAGCTGTAATTTCCAGCCGCCACTTTTGAAGACTGCCACGTTACAAACATGGCGGCCCACACATGGGGCAACGTTACAACCTTCAGCAGAAATATGCAAAACAGTAAACTTGTAATTATTTTCCTCAGCTAATTACTGTTTTGAAACATGTGTTTAAAAAGAAAACAATGACTACTTGTGGACTACTTGTCCGCTCACCTGGTGGCATGCCAGCAGACCAACCTGAAAGCTACCCTCCCACTCCACCACTTTAACAGTTATTTTTTTTTTCTATCTGCATCATGCCGCTGACATTACCATTCCTACCGTAGTCATTCACTCGTTGGCGAGAAGAAAAAAGTAATGTTCGGAATCACTCACCCTAAGAATTATTCTTATTGGTAGAAATTGGTACCAAACTTTTTCTAGGTAAACTGTGATATATGAGGGGGAGAAAGTTATAAGGGGCGGGCATTATACCCATGTACATAGGTACACATTTACATTTATGGTGCAAACTAGATTTTAACTAAAAAAAATTTGATACTGAACTCTCTTTGACTTGACAACTTTCGTACAACTTGATTTGATTTGACTCGAAGCTGTAAAAATCAAACTCGTCCGTCGCTAAAAATTTTATTTGGAAGACATCTGTATATTGAAATAAATTAATAGTTAATTAGTAAACTGTTCGAATTTTCTGCAAGAAGCTACTTGAAATAGACTTTGCGCTAGCTTAAAGTAACATGGCGCCCAACATTTACTTTTTTTTTTGTAACAAGGGATGGTTGTATACACCTTTCTGGGGTGTAATTTTATTTGGGTAACATCTGTCTGTTAAAATAATTCAACATTTCATAAAAAAAAACTTGTTATTTTTGCACCAGATATGATTAAAAACCAACTTAATGCCAAAAATGCACTTTTTTGGTTTTTGGGAGGTCAAAATCTGCTTGCAGCGATTTTGCGAGGGCATTTTCAGGAATCATGAGACCTGGTAAAATCGGAGTCTGACTGTATTGATATTGGAAAATATTGGTACAAAAATTGTAACTCCGATAAATTAATACTTCTTAACATCTCTGCAGTAAAAGTTGCACCATATGAGCAGAGACTAACCTGCAGATAAACCCCAATGAGTGCCTCTACGCAGTCAGCCACGGTCTTGTCGCTGACACNCGCAGTCAGCCACAGTCTTGTCGCTGACACTGCGTTGGCTCAGGAACACTTCCATGGAACTGTGCGAGCCCTGGTCACCTTCCCACTCCAGCAGCCTATTCTGCACGTCGTCCTGGATGGCGTCACTCATCACTCCTGCTCGCTGCTCGTTGTCAGGAATGTGAATGTCGTACAGGAAGTTGGGCGACATCACAGTTATCCGTAACGCTTCCTGCAGTGACCGCAGCACGCAGAACCCGGGTGGGATCCAGTCCGACATGGGGGCAAAGTCATGCACCTAGAAATAGTGTCGCTAGTAATTATGGATAATTACTACATCTTGAATTCATATTAGGAGAAAACATAGTACTTAATGATGAAAAGTAAAAAACCCATAATTTAATATTTATACATTTGTATTTTTTTACAAAAAATATTCAGCAATTACAGTAAAGGCAAGTACTATATTTACCCAAACATAAGACTCCTTTTTAATAAAATAAATATTTACTTTCAAACAAATGAGGTTCGCCTTATTTTTGTTTTCTAAAATATTGAGATCAATGTTTTTATTTTAGTAATAGCAAATGATAGTCAATGTTTT
Source organism: Clitarchus hookeri (assembly GCA_002778355.1). NCBI lineage: Eukaryota > Metazoa > Arthropoda > Insecta > Phasmatodea > Phasmatidae > Clitarchus > Clitarchus hookeri. Next base: position 858,689 of record NQII01000476.1, read on the forward strand.
TGACAAGATGTACATTTTAGTACAGTATAAGCTGCATAAAAAATATTAAAAAGATTAATAGGATATGCTTAGTAATTAGAAATATATACAGAAGACAAAGAATGTAGGTCTTAATGCATTAGAGATGAACTTTATTTTGCATATTATTAGGTAACTGCAAAGATTTGGCTATGTGAAACCTTTATTCAAGTGCACCAAATCAATAAAATAACATTGCTAAATTTAAAATTACACTCTTAAATGATTTGCGGCTACATAATACATTTTTTCAGAAATGCAAAGACAAAATATGTAGGTCAACATTTTTTGGAGGGCGTCTTACAACGAGGAGCCAAAAAAACTGGTACACCTGCCTAATATCGTGTAGTACTAATGTCTGAAGGTATGCAGGAGGCAATTCACACCATGAATCCTGCAAGGCAGTCCACAAATCCAATCTGCGCCAATTTGAGAAAGGGTTGCACATCTGTCACGTTTAATGATTCTCGTCAGTCATCCCGTTCTTTCACAATCTTTTTCCGGCCGCAGCGATGTCGAAGATGTGATGTTTTACCGGATCCCAGATATTCACGGTACACTCGTAAAATGGTCGTACGCAAACATCCAAATGTTATCGCTACCTCGGAGATGCTAAGACCCATCTCTCGTGCGCCGACTATAACACTACATTCAAACTCACTTAAATCTTGATAACCTGGCATTGTAGCAGCAGTAACCAATCTAGCTGCCGACTGCATCGCGTTACTCTGATTGGTTCCATACCTCTGTTATTTGCATATGCACGCCTATACCAGTTTCTTTGGCTCTTCAGTGTATATTAGGGTAACACAGTATTTTTCTTGCTTGAACATTTGACACACCACAGGCGATGTTGCTATCCATCCTAGCCTCGCCACAGCTACAACCCTCTCCCAAGAAGAGACGTTAGGCTATACAAGCCAGAACGCCCCTGCTGATAAGCGCAGAGTTAGCTACAGGCCAGCTGCTGCCACCTGCTGGTCCGCAATCCGCTTCATGTCTCGGCGCCGCTCACCCATCCGGTTGCTGGCCGTGGAGGGGAAACGCAGCCCAGCTTTGGCCGCCTTTGGCCTTTCTCTTCAAAACCTCTCTGCACCTCGCACCTCATGCGCTGACCCTGTGTTACGAGTATAAATACGACCCACAGACAAAAGTTCAACCAGTGAAGGTGAGTGACCTATGCGAGTGTGGCAAGACTATGAAAGCTTGGGTGCGGTGACTACTTCGCAACTCGTCGCGTACCCAGGTGGCGGATAGGGGATCCTCAGGCTCTGGGGTGGCTGGGAATATTCCAACACCAGTCCTTGGACCAAGTGGCCGGTGTGAAAATGCTGTCGTCGAGGATGTCTGAAACCTGGGTGCCTCAGCACGAGATGGCGAAGCACATTGTGCGGAGGCATACAAACGATCAGGGTGGGGAGGGGGATCTTGAGGTGTTGAAACATGCAAAGTGCAGCGAACCTCACTGCTGGATTCTGTGGGCTGCCGACTGTGGATGCGTGAGGAACGGAATGCATCGGACCTTGGAAGCATCCCTGACGTCAGCCTTCACTCCTGGGCCAGCGGATTCGCCACCATCACTGGTAGATACCGGATGTCCTGCCGAGCTATTTTAATAGCTCACCCAAGACCGATGGACCATTTTGGAGGATGGGAAGGGAGGCTCCCCAGGCTATTGCTCCTCGCCTTCACCTATAGCGTGGAGACCCTGATGTCAGTGGGAAAGAGCGAAGGAGTAGGGACAATGACTGAGCTTCCCGGTTTTCCGACGCACTCGACGAGAAGTAGGGGNGGGGGGCCTGCATTCAATTACTGCTGTCAATATTATTGTGCTGGTTCACCTTTATGCAGAAATATCGATAGCAGTCCAACCTCAAGGCATAAACAAATTTGGCTGATTTATCACTAACAGTTACTATTTGTTCTCAACCAGCCTTCTTCTTACACCTGTTTCGTCCCAGTGAATCGTAAATACTGTTGCAGAAGCAGGCATGCCACCCCCTATTCCGTCCTCTCCTACAGGGAGCCCTGTCTCTGCGGAGCGGCGACCCACTGGACTGTTGCGCCCTTCTGTAAGTGCTTGGGTCTGCTGGCGACTTCCCGCCCACCAGTGCACTTGCTGGAGGCCAGTAGTAAGGCCTACCTACAACACCACCCTACTTATTCCTTCTTCCTCTCAGGCCGTACTCGCCCCTACAGAACACCCACNCCCTACTTATTCCTTCTTCCTCTCAGGCCGTACTCGCCCCTACAGAACACCCACTGTCATTCTCTCTACGCCATCTTCGCCCTTATGCCTCACAAGGCTGGGTGGGATAAAGCTGTCAAACAGGGACTATCCCTGATTGGAGGCCCGGTAGAGAACGGATAGTGCCAACCGGGTGTATTCTTGAAAGAGATAGGAAGTAGCTCAGGAGAAGGGGTACAACGACCAGCTCGTCTAGGGGAAGACGAGATTTACACTTCCAGCTACTATGGCACATTCCTCGTGCTCTCTCTCAACTGCCTCCCACACCGCCTAAGAAGCCAGACATAGAAAAGGTGGTGCGACGCTTGGAGCCCACGACCAGCTACACATCCTCTAGAGTACAAACCTGGCGACTCCAACTAGTGCTCCATGTGCCAGGGGGCCATTATGTAGAACTGCCAAAGACAACTAATTTCGCTCCCAGAAACACCCAGTCAAGTGGACGACTCCTGCTTCCCAGCCATCGTAGAGAGAGAAG
>NQII01000476.1:861468-873484 GCA_002778355.1 Clitarchus hookeri
GGGGGGGGGGGAACTCAGACGCCATCAAACTCCAAAAACACTCGTTAGGTGGAGTGTCACTTTTAGTTGTGTAAATAGTATACATAATAAAATATTTTGTGCTGTTCACTAAGAAATTGTATGCTAGGCTGGCCTAAGTTAAATTTCTCATGCTGATGATTTAGCAGCACCTTTAAATGCACAGATGGTCGCCTGCTAAGGTTGGTAACCCTACTCTGCTTTTTGGTTTGTCAATCATGATAATGTAAGTGGCAATTAAGCATGCTTGCTGCCTAATGATGAAATTTAATTTTTTGTAATAAAATGTGTTTTCACAGTGTACTACTCATCACCATAACATTTAGATCCCCTGGGCCAGAAAGTGCCAATGTTTTTCATGCCCACTCCATGTGTAATAAATTTTCATTTTCATTTTGGTAAGATTTTGCAGTGAATGATGTGTTTGGTACTGTATCAAAGCCCATATTTTCACTTTTCAGAATTTCTGTAAAGTGAAAACATTGTAATACATCACTGTGATTTTTTTAGGTGGTTGACATTGATCCCAAATACATTTTTTTATCACATTGTGTGATTCACAAGGTAATAAATTAAGTGCGAGATGTTGGTCAGTTCCGTTGGGTTTTGCATTGGCTTCTGCCCAAAGTAGCTTTCCCCATCAAAAAGTTATAGTTCCTCACTCCAGCAAGCACACATCTCTAGCAGGCCTGCTACAGCACACAAATGGGGAAGTTTTATGGTTGTGTTNGTTCCTCACTCCAGCAAGCACACATCTCTAGCAGGCCTGCTACAGCACACAAATGGGGAAGTTTTATGGTTGTGTTGAAATTTAAACACCAAGGTGCCTTTACTTGGTAAAACGCAGCTAAGAGTGTGCAAATTTAATGTTGCTAATAATGTTGTTATTGATTCACCAAAAAGAAACTTATTTATTTGACCTATGCATGACCTACTCAAAGTTCAAAGCAAACTACATAAAGATGACATACCAGAGTGCAAAGCAACTGATCAAGCTATATACAAGGAAGACTGTCAACAAAAAGACTTCAAAATCACTGTAGCAGAGCGACCCACTGAGGAACACAAAGCATAAGCTCAATTATTTGCTCATTTTCAGGCTAGTCATTCATACACGAGAGCTCGTCTTAAGGTCATACACTTATTCTGATGACAGTCCTCAGCAGCATTAGAAATTTCCGACTTTATTTGATACACTAATGAATAATATTTCTGAGCTTTCAAGAGCTAGTAATTGAAATATCTAAAACCTGCACTCAACAGACAACCACTTAGTATGCACAATTCAGACATGTTGCCTTTTCCCGAGGTAGATTTTGATGCTGTATAGAAACAGTTGGTTGAAACCACACATTGTGAATTTTCACGTGTTAAAACAAACATTATCCATAATCAAGAAAAGTTAGCTCCAATAAGAATTTTTGTTATATTATGTTGTACCTTCAAAAAAATGATTAATTTCCTGGCATTTAAAGAGAGCATAATTATTCACCTATTGTAAAGGGATCCTTTTTTTCGTCTTCTAAATATTGTTTACATGATGCTATGATTATTAACTTCTATTTTTATTGTGCCACCACTGTTATAAAATTTGCCTTTTATTTAAAATATATGATATTATTACCTCATGACTCGTGACATTATTTCTTTTATACTTTCCTCTGGAACTTATATAATTTATAATAATCTTGCTTTCAATATTCAGTATTTATTGTTGGCCTTTTCTAACCAGCATGCATATTTATTTAAATTTTGGTAGAAGTAATCATTTAAAATAAAGGCCACATTATGTAAGTTAACATGGCCTTGTGCAGCACTAATGGTGTGTTAAATTTCGAGAAAATTAGTTGAATTGTTAAAAAAATGTGGTAAAATGTCCAATTTTATCTCCTAGCACTATTTGTAAAAAGGCCAGCAAAAGATCTCTGAAGTCATACTCGAACAAAGATTAGCAAAAGTTAAAATCCATGCAAATTAACTGATTACAGTTTACGTTAAAACAAAATCAACTGACTTAAGTTAAAAGTTAAAGAACAACAAAAATTGTACAGTTAAAATAAAGTCTCAAAAAAGTTTGTCTATTTTATCCAAAATATATATATAAAAAAAATATCACAATATACTGTCCCAGAAAAAAATTACAACTTGGATGCCGAATCAGATACACCTACTTATACTCAAAAGCATTAGTATGTCATATAAGAAGGCCACTTTTTGACAGCTTGGCGAAAGTAGCGCCACTGTTTACATTTGACTATGTATCCTTCCGCCATCAGCTGTTCGGCCACATGGCAACCATGATGTTTATTTTCATGCTGTCATTATCAGCTGATCCCCTATTCAATGTACTGTTCATGGGACGTTTTAGGCAAACTTGCTACTCAGAAATACGTAGCTGCGATCTCATATATGAAGGCCAGATATTGACAGTTGACGATCGCCGCGCCAATGTTTACTTTATCCTTTCACCCTCAACTGGTCTGGTGAGTCAGCGCGTCTAGGTGGTGGTGCTGCTACATGCGGCAATTGGTGAACTCCTTGGGGAGGCACGGCAGGCGGCGGTAGAGGAATCGAAACTGAGTTTGGAGTGTGTTTGTACAGTCGTTCGTAAACATTATATAACTGGAAGGGCAGGAACGTGAAGAGGGGAGCAGCGGGAAGACGTGAGTGCAACACACATTATAGGTATGGTGTGCTAGTGAGGCGAGAGTGCGGTGTCCCACTCTTCGGAAGCAAGGAACGGGTTTTCGGAGAACAATATGGCGTATGCTTCGCAAAAGAGCCAATAGATTGCGCGCATAACAGATTTTTCGACAATAACTAGCGTCTTTGAAAAGTAGACTGTTGCCAAATTATTAAAGAAACTGATTCAAAAATATTATGCAATATTTCTGTGTGCTTTTGGAATTAATATCAAGCAAATAAGGAAAGCGGGATTGGCGAGGGCGGTATAAAAACGTGAAAAATGTTTCGAGATTGCGTTTCATTTATATACTGGTTGTGTTATTTTGCATTTCATTTTGAACACCTATACATTACTATTTTATCACGAAGTTTAGTTTCTAAAACTAAAAACTGCTGTTTTATGACCACGTAAAATATAATGTATTAATTAACCTTGGAACTCTTTCTTATAGCATATTTTTGGCTGGTCTAATGTGCGTCGGCAGTGCACTCAGAATGGCCAACGTAATATTAACTTTTGTTCGTTAGTGCATCAGCTGATACAGGACTTTGTAAATGGCACGTTGTTTGTTTTGAATACATCAATTTGCTACTCACTGACTGTCACAATGTGGCCTTCTTATATGAAATGAACTATATGAAAGTGATGAATTAAGAATGTTCTACAAAACCATTTGAAATAAAACTATTAAAATATACTCTTATAGCACAACTTAGCACGAAACCAGACCAGAGCAGTGACGAAAAAACAATCCTAATGTACATGCCACACGAGGACCATCAACTGCACAACTGTGATTTTTGAGTACCGAGAATTGTATAGATAGATAGTGACAGTGGCATCTCCCCTACCTCACAATCACGTTGTGTGCGCATAACAATGACCTTCAATTCTCGGGGTGGGCGAAGCTGGAAATTTCATTTCAAAGTGAATTCGAAGCAAATTTTTTAAAATATTCACAAATTCGAATAGAATATTGAATCAAAGTGTTTTGTTGACAAGTACACATTGCACCAATTATTTTTTTTAATGCAATAAATACATACATATTTACAAGCTAAGGAAAAGGCAGATAAAAAAGAAATTGTTTCCACTGATTTAAAAAAACTTGATCATAGTTTTTTTTTACCATGTAAGAACACTTTAGTGATAAAAATCTAAATAACAAACTGAAAATTAATCCATGCTTAAGGCATATATATTTAAAAGTAGCATATTATAAAAGGCTAAAAAAAAAAAAATAATTCTTCATTACATCAACAAGTTTCTTGACTTAAATGCAAAATAATACTAAATAAGAAACTATAAATTATTTCAGCAAAGTGTTAAACATACAAAAATTGGATACAATTAATTGCAGTGTTCATGTTTTTATACACCAATAGTTATGTTATACATGTGCATTATCAAATTACGTGAGTTAATGTTGTGCAGTGTCAAGTTTAGATGTAGAACAAACAAAATTTAAATAATGTCATCTACAAATATGCATGGTAACTGTTCCATTCCAATGAACACTATTTTTGGCTGTCTGGGTAAGTCGAGGCCACTCAAGATGGCGTCAAGTGAAGGGTAGTTGTTAATTTCCAGCTTTATTTTTATTGCATTACTGAGATTAGAATCACAGTGGGTGCAATTTAACAGCAGTTAAGTTTGTAAAACTTGCAGTGTAAACACTTACTCATCACACTGTAATGCGTTAAGACTCTATTGGACATGAGAGAAATAAACATATGCATATTACCAATTGAAATCTGCAGTGTCGAATGAAGTTTGAGAATATAAAGAAGCGTTTCATGATATAATTTTTTAAAAATGATATTCCAGTTTTGCTATCTTGCAAGTAAAATTAGATACTATAACAATTATATAACAATTATTTTACACAAATGCAGTTTGGCCTAATTTGTGGGTATTCTGTTGAGTTGAGGTTATGTTTTCATGATACACTAGCCATGTGTTTCATACATCAAATAAAAATTTTGATGTTGATGTTACTAAGCCCACATAGTCTTTTGTTTTATGGGAAAATAATAATTAAGTCTTTTTTTTTTGGAAAATAGTAATAAATAATTTAAGTTGCCCAAAAAACACCTTTTTTCTTCCAAAGTTTAAAGTAAAAAATTTTATTTTGAATATGAAGCCGGATATTTAAAATATTCAATTTGAATTCTCAAAGTTTTGCCCACCCCTATTCAATTCAATACATAACGTCAGTCTATCAATCTGTGTATCATGGTGTGCAACTTGCCGGCCGTCAAATATGTTGCGTATTTTTAAAAAGTTGTAACGTTGCGGTTTTCCAGGTATTATATTTGTCTTTGGTTGCAGATTAGTTGGTTATGATGAATATTAACTAAGATAATTTTCACATTAAAATTTAGTATATGATTTAAGAGAAGTGCAGTGTAAGTTTGGTTATGTCACGAGTTTGTTGATGTAGAAATTATATGGAGGTTATATTTAATTTGTTCTTAGAAGGTATTAAGTATTCAATTGTTATTGTTAGTTTTCATTTGTCCTTAGAGGATAGTAAGTATTGCATGTTAAAAATCACGTGAAGCGAAAGAAAAATATCCTGGTAGGCTCTTGCCTTGCCATTTATAATTGGAGGAAGATTGTGGCATGGTCAGACGACAGCCAATCGGAGAGAAGGTAACAACAGAGGTTGAAACTTAAAGTATAAATCAAATGTATTATTTTAACACAAATGTAGCCACGAGGGCAGAGAACGTATCCATGTGTGTGAAAGAAAAATATGAAATTGATATAATTTAATAGATAATTGATGCAAGATGTTTTGAAGTTTTACTATCAATAATGGAGATAAGTAATATAATAGTTTTAGAATATTTTTGTCTAATTTGTTAGAGAAGAAGAACGAATCAAAAAAAAGGAAAACATAATTTCGGCCTTCTATTTGTACCGAAACATTACAAAGTTTGTTAAGATATTAATGGCATTTGCATGCATTTCGTTATCTTCGGCCACCAAGCGATTGGAAAATTAATTAGCATTAGTTTTAATTGTTAACAAGATATTTTAATGATATAAAGTTAATTAGTTTTAAAATTAACTAAGTTAAAAATTANATAGTTCCTCACTCCAGCAAGCACACATCTCTAGCAGGCCTGCTACAGCACACAAATGGGGAAGTTTTATGGTTGTGTCAACGGGGCTTGCTGCCCCACATGTACATAGTTTAATAAGACCGTTGCAGTGCAGTGTCAATTATTCATGTGCAGTTCACTTCAAAGTGTAAATAATCTATAGAGCATTATTTCACAGCACACTAAAATTCAAAGATGGTTAAATATAATTGTACTTAAGTTCATAGTGTATTGTCTGTTTCAACAAGTAGAGCAATTCGAACCAGCCAGCAAGATTGTTGACAAGCCAACATTTTTATAGCTAGGAGATTTTTCATAAAATAGAAGTTTACTTATCTTTGTGTATTAGGCAAGTTTTGGTGACATTATTTGATGGTCATGGCAGCTTTTTTAATGAAACTGTTGTGCAATGGGCCTATGGTTGAGTTGTGGGCAACTGCCCTCAACCCCTTCATGTCTGGTTGGTAGAGTGAATAAGCCATTGGTCAGCCAGCCTCTATGTGTGTATGGCGTCACAGTACGAGGGGAGGAGAAGTAGCATGTGAGAGAAACAACAGAGCATACTGAAGTGGTTCTCTCCCACCATACTGTCATTCCACTATGGAAGAATCTGGCAGCCTCTTCCATCTTCTGTATAAACACCATAGGCCTGGCAAGCTCCCCCTTTACAATGAACGCGAGCAGAACCTTTGCCCCAAGCCTCATACATTGTATGCCACCATGTTTGGAAATGGGTGTAAGTAAGAATAAGGTGTTCTTCTCACCAGAGTTACTGAATCGGATACATAAGGTAGGCCCAGGTGCTTGTACCACTCCATGGTAAATACTACCAGAGTGGTCAATTTGATGTCTTAAGGACAGCCAGAACTCGATGGATACAGGCATGATTTTGTGGTGTTATTTTTAAGCAAATTTCATTTTTAAAAATACATCTTTCAGCATTATTGGTTTTATCACGAAAGACTTAGAAACTGAAATGTCATAACTTAAATTATGCATTATTAGATTTGACATTTTAGTATTTCGTATGATACAGAATTCAAATTATGATTCTGTAATGAATCACCACTGCTTCGCTTATTCCAAGTAGTTTTGTTTAGACTGTGCAATGAAGGTGGCCTTGTAGTGCACTATGGAAGCAACTCCATGAAAGCAACTAAACATAAACAAATATTTATAAACTATTACAAATGTATGTGCTTAACTGGAAGGAAACATAATTAAAGAAAAATATTCATAACTGTTATCCTACAATAATCTATACACATACCTTTATTATTTCTGGGAGGCCTATATACCTGCCACAATACAACAGGTGGCGATTTCCCACAATCTGTCCTTTCAGCTGAGTCAGCTTACCCTCATCTAGTTTGGGGAATTCCGTGAACAAGAAGAGGCTCACAGAAAACTTCAGGAAGCTGTCACCAAGGGTCTCAAGCCGCTCCAGGTTGACAATATCATTTGCTGCAGAAGTTAATATAGCCTAACACAGAATGACATTAAGAAATTAACAAAACCAAGCAATGCCTCATTAAAAAAATTATTACAGCCATCACCAATTTGCCAATTCCACTAGTACTAGTCAACCAACAAGGAGTGTTTTGCTTTTCCATTAAACAAAACCACCGTAACAACCAAAATTAGTACCAATATATATTCCTTACAAAACTATATACATGCTCAATTTTAACTCTATAACATTAAAATTGCTTCACTTGTGTAAAAATGGAGAATAAACATGAAAAATTATTTACCTAATTGGGTAGTAAACAATTTCCAGAGCCAGGTAGAAAAATGCATGCAGGGGCAAAATAATATACATTACAAATTTGCTGGAAATATAAAATATATATATAATCAGGCAACAGTAATCAAACCACAAATAATATTGTTAAGTAGGAGGAGGCATTGGGAGGCATATAGTCGGTTCACGACTGGAAGAAACTTTTGAAAATCAACCTATGAAAAAACACCCTAGCCGTTAGCGACATGCATATAACATTACAAACAGCGGCGAGCGCGGTTACAGTTATGCCGTTAGGTAGCCAGCACAAAGAGAAAAAATAGTTCCAAATTTTTAACGTAATTAATTTATCGCTTACAAATGGGTGTCGAAAAGACTTGTATCTTATTATGCCAATTATTAATGATGTGACGCTAACGCATTTAGATTTCAACGTTTCTTGCATAGTCACTTTATCAACGCTCAAGGTGAAAGTAATGCGGCCATTTGTTTATTAACCTTCGTTCCTTGTGTTGTTGGCGGGGTGTGGTTCACACATGTGCCAGAGAATTTGTGCGATTATCTTGTTTAACCTATAATAATTAATTTATTTGTCTTGTTTTACTAATATCTGCTCTTTATTATTTGGTTTTTAATAACGTATGATTTTAATTTGTGCTCACTTTCTCGTTGTACTGATTGTTTTTTTGCTGTCCTGTAGAAAACAGTCACAACCGTTTTTAAATAACGTTTTACAATTGCGCAAAACATCCAACTAAGTCTACCACCACGCCATTTTAACGTCTGTAGCAATTTCGACCAATACTGATGATCTTGCCTTCGATGTACTGGAATTTATCGAAAGTCACTAACAATCAATTGTAAATAGACAACAACTATCAATTCCTCAAAATACTCACATTTTGGGTTAGGATGAAATGTTTTTCGCTGGCATCGCAGATTCTTGTGTGTGAAATTCTCAAGATTTAAAACTTTACGCTTGTGGAATATCCATTAATAATATATACCAGACTTTTATAATGGGTATGTGCATGTACAAACACATGTACAAACACACAGTGGAATGTAAACATTGCCACGTGACTACCACATGGCAGTCACATGGCAATGTTTGTTTACCTTTGGCAGAATGATACGAAATGGGCTTGAAAGTAGATCTTTAGCAGGGCTTCAAGAAAGTCTCTTCCAGTCGTGAACCGACTATAGATGCAGTGAATAAGGAAAAATTCACAGTGGAAGCTCGGTTCTTGTCAACAAATGGATAAGAGCTCCTGCAAAGTACAATTCCTTAGTCCACAGTCATGGGTGGCAGGACAGCCTCATGTAAGCAGGTGGTGGCCAGAATACTTAACGATATGCCTATACTACCACCTGGATCACCGGTGCTAAAACACCATCTCAAAGAAGGTGGTGTGTGAAATACATGAAGTGGTAGGGTCGGAAATTGGTAGGCAGTCCAGAAGGCCCATCACAAAGCAGCATGTCAGGAGGGAGTACTGGGGAATGCCTTTGTTTATACCAAACTGAGGACTGAGGCCGCCCTAAGAGAGGGACGCACAGATCGGCCGGACAGATGATAAGAGCTACCAGTTAGACGTGGATTCGCTCCAGACTACTTGCCTGGGTGGTTTGCTGTGCCATGGGCCCTCTTGCCCCTGCCCAAACCTGTGGTGACACATCTGACCATCCATACCACCACTGTCGAGAAGCTACATTTCCATCCAGCTCTGCCTACACCTGCCAAGATGCTCCCATCAGGTCCACCACCAAACGTGTCGGTAAGCCAGCTCCACCTAAGACCCTCTGCCAGATTGTTTCAGTTCCGGCTAAACCAGGACTACCTACCATGACTACGCCGCCAGTCAACCACGTCAATAGGGTCCCAGCTCCATGGCCCAAGGGGGAAGAAAAGCTTCAAAGCCAATACTCGACTGCTCTAATGCTGGTGAGGCAACACATTTTGGTTCAGTCAAAGCATAAATTGCATGGTGCATAAAATAGAGAAAAGTCTATAACCCAGAAGAGAAGATGCGTACAAGAATATAAGTATCAGAAATACATTGTAGCAATTCATTAGAGATAGTCTACAATATATACACATATCTTGGTGAACAAAAACAGTTTTGGTGCCCATTTACTCTCACTCTGGCAACCTTCACTAAATTTAGGTTGGGACAATATATAACCTGCCCTTCCTAGTTATGCCACTGAATTAGCTTATACTTTAGGATAAGTACAGAGTACTCGCTTAACACCAGGGAAAAGACCTACACCTTTTCTGATGCTCTTACCACAATGTTTGTAAATTCTCTGTTTTTATGGATAGGTTCCATATAAGTACACTCCCTGACTGTATACTTATGGCGGTGTATTTGTTACCTGGTCATTTGGTGAGCATGAAATAACAGCACACAAGATCCTACATGGTCTGTTGCCAGGTGTTCTATCACCACAGCTGTTGTAGGGTTAGTGTGGTATTATGTCTTTTACAATGAGAACAATAATGGCACTAAATGTAACAAGTTGACTATTATCACACTAATTTCTTCGGGAGGTACAGTATCTGGACAGTCGATGGTGCTCACTTCAATTTGTTTTTTGTCTGATTACGTGACTAAGCATTCTTATCTTTCATATGGAACATTTTCCCTAACTGAAGCTTGGATAATATAATCTGAGAAAAAAATAACCTACTGCAGTTTCTCAACATATTTGTTTTAAATTTTGGCTCTATCGATGCATACTGTATTTAGTACTGGCATTTCTTTAGCAAATGATAAATGTCTGATTATTCTCCTTGGATGGTTGTGTTTAGTACCGTCAAGCACACAAGCCATGCAGTGAGGGATGTATGCAATTTTCCCTTGCGCTTGAAGTCCCAGAGACAAAGTTGTCCCTCCGGCCATGACTGTATAAAGGTGATAACGTGCCACTATCAAATTTTTCTTTGAAGGTGGCGTAGAGTTAGTTTAGCTCTCCACACAAAACTGATGGGTCACCATGATGTCAAAGATGATTCATAAGAAGATAGTTCCTTTTGGATTAGTAGCCACAGCAGATGTCTGGTGTCATGGGCTCTCGTGGAGGGTTTGCTGTTAAAGTTGGCAAATTAAAATCAATTTTGAGCTGAACACTCACTCACACAGCCTCTGATGAACAACACTCTTGTACATGGTTTGGTAGCAAACCAGGGTCTAAGTGTGTAAGTCTCTAACAGTTAATATAATGCAATGTTAAAATAATAATTTAAAACATTTTTCTGTAACTGAATATACTATAAGGTAAATTTTGACTGGCATTCTTACACAATGTTGGCAAAGTACTAAAAGTACATTTTAAGTATTAAACCTTACGTTAAATAAAGTAGTTTGTTGCATAAATTGGTGTCCACTAAAACCACATTTATTTTAGGAATATCAGGGTAGGTATCTGTCTCTGCACTTTTAATTAATTTAGTTTCATGTAGTTTGGGAATGAACAGATCAATAAGACATTAGGCAACTAATTGCTTCCGTTGTTGCTAAAGCAAATCTGTAGTGATGTTGCACGGCAACACTTCACCAATCCTATAATGCACCCAACATAGTGCCAGAAGTAGACAGTTACATGGATATGATAAATAATCCCATATACCCTTACATACACTTCAAATGAATTTGACAACAAAACAGTACATAAATATCACCTCGTTAAAAGTAGTTTATCAGGGTGGCCAGCAGTATCTTTTTTTTTTTGCGAATTCCCTGACATTTCCAGGTATCTTGTTACATTTTCCTGACCAGCCTATGCAGCAATGTTTTCCCTAAAATAAATCACAACATTTTTTATGGATAGCAAAAAAAACAGCCTTTATTTTTGTAACATTCGTGAAAAACTAAGTAAAATGTTTTGTGAAACGTGGGATATGTCAACTAGCAGTCATTTTTGTTGTTTGTCCTTCATGTATAATTGAATAAGTCTAATATTCAAAACTGTAGATGTTGTGCATGCATGAATTATAGGGTATCTCGGAAAACTTATAACAAAAAAAGTAAGTCAACTTAAGTTTTGCCACCAAACACACTCAAGTTACTTGGTTATTATCACAGCTCGTGAGTCATGAATGAATTGTGATTACATAGATATCTCAACATACACACTTTTAATCCCATTCACATAGTTTCAAACTCAACGATATACGTAAATAAGAATATTAATTACATCACTTTGACGTGTGACGTATTAGGAGTATTAGCGCAGCGCTGTCACACCAACCAACCCCCCCTCCCCAGCCAGTTTAAACCAGTGTAGAGAGACACGTGTCGGTCGTAAACACCGCAGAGAAAGGTCAAGCAGAGGTAGAAACACGCTTCCAAGCCGTGCACGTGTCGCTGATGCGTAGCCCTCCCACCCCCACCCACCTCCTCCCCTACACTCCTAGCAAGCCAAGTAAAATTTGTAAGCACCGAGATATCACGA
>NQII01000476.1:873513-890861 GCA_002778355.1 Clitarchus hookeri
CCCAAGGAACCAGGGCACGTTTTTGAAATGCATTGTTCAGTTTCCTACCACCGCCCCCCTCGCCTCAACAAGGCGACACGTACCGACAATTAGGGAGAGAGGCTAGAGAGCATATAAGCCTCTTTGCGGGAACGGTGGGAACAGTTGAATATCGCCGCGCAGAGAGGTTAGATCAGTTAATTACTACCGCACAGAGAGCAGCCGCGCCAGTGCGGCCGGGGGACATTGAACCCCCGGCGACAACAGTATCTCAGTACATGAGTACGTCAGTAGGACAGTTAGTGAACAGGACAGTTCATTACCACCACGCCGAGGGAAGAGCTGCGTCAAGGAATCACGAAAGAACGTGAGAACAAGCCCAGAACAGCAGTCCAGGGGAGACGGCACCAAAAGCGGGCCTTTACNAGGGGAGACGGCACCAAAAGCGGGCCTTTACCAAGGCCGCCCACATCGCCGGAGCTCACCCACAGCAGACAACATACCAGCACCAACAGCAGAGTTAAGTATCAAGTCGCCGCCCAGAGAAGCCCCCCTCCACCTCGAAGTCGCCCACAGTTAACTCAAGTTTGCCAAAATAGAGTACCACACCTCGGAAGTGTTTCTGTATGTTGTTTTTGTTTAAACTCGAGACAATATATTTATCCAGTTAAGTGAAACGTCACAAGACTACCTTATTTAAATACTCTCAATCTCAGGCACCTTATAGTCTGTGCCTGGAGGAATTAACTCCGACCCTATAAACCACCCTGTATTCCACAGGTGGGGAATAGTGTCAACTTTATTATTTATTTGTTTGCCTATACAAATATGGCTGACATGAATGCTCAATATTGTGATTTTCCTACACGTTAGCACATCTCACCGGTACAGTAACAGTTTGGAATTTACGTACGATTCATAGCATATAAGGGGAGATGGTGTTAGTTTACGGCCAGTCAATGGTATTTATTGATTGTGTTGAGTGTTTTTGCACAGAGACATTATTATTGAAAATGTTCATCCACGCTAATCGCGTTATTGAATTTGCAAAATCTGGAGATAAGACGTGATTTGCATATGTCTTCAAATGTCACTATCGTTTCAGGTGAAGTTGGCTCCAGTGACTCACGTTAGTATTGCAACCTATAGCTATCCCAAATAATTTTCATGTAAAGCTATTAAAAAATATTTGTTTAATAAACAGGTACCAAGGCCGGGGAGATAGGACCTCCGGCCGCGTCAGTTCCCAAAGACAATCGAAGCAACGAGCAGCCGGTGCCGTGGAGTTCGGTACCGCCACGCCGGGATGCGCAGGTAGTCAGTCGCGAAATTAAGGGGTCAACCTTATTGGGACGCGAAACGCGGGGCAGAATCAGAGACAGTTATCAGTGTCACGTCGGACGAGTAGTATCACCACGCCGGGACGCGAGTCAGTCAGTCAGTCACCGCATCAGTCAGTCAGTTACAACGCACCGAGAAGGCGGAGTCGAGTGGTGAGCTTCAACGAGAAGTGCCACGTCGAGAGGAAGCCAGCTGCGTGCAACAAGCCAACCACAGCTCACCAGATCTCATCAACTGCCAGAACGTATCCGGGCCATCCAACTCACCAGATCTCAACTGCCGGAACAACTACCACACAACATGTGCAGATAAGTAACCACGTAGTCACTCGGAGACCTGTCCTGTCACCTAATGTCCCCCCAGCGTCGGAAACGTAGCCAGAACAGTGTAACAAGCCCTTCAGGCCTTGAACTCGCAGGATGTTATGTCTACTTCCCGCAACAGTGCCTGGAATATGTGAATGAATTCCTGTTAAATAAACCGGTTCAAAACTAAGAAGTCGTGATGAAGTCATTGTGTGATATACCCTCAACCTACAAGGCACCCTAGTCCGTGCCACTGAACATTAACCGTAGACCCTACGAACCATTCTGTACACCTCAGGTGGAGAGTAGCGTCAGTTACTACTGTCGAAACCGGAAGCAAATACTTATCCTCCGATTTATTTGTAGTCAAGATGTACAGAAATGTACAAAGGATCATTAAATTACCATAAGTAATAACCCTACTTCAAATGTTTCCACGAACTGAATCCTGCTTGCAAGAAATCAAAGCATGATACTGGTCACAAAATTATTTGCTTAATGAGAAAATCAGTACTGCAGATGATGATAGCAAACTTTCTCATATCAGTGATGGAACAAATAACTACCTATCTATATGCAGAGAATGCATACAGTGCCAATCGAGTGTGACATCACTAATATAAATAAATACGTAGGTAGGTACAAAAATGGCAAATGGAAAAAGGTGACAGAGATTAAATACTAGCATTCTCATAACCAGAAAAGTCACTATACAAAGACAAGGCACAATACATTGTATCATACAATGTATCGATTCAACGAGAACCACTGAAAGTGTTTGAATTATTTTCTAAATTTTGAAATATTTATTTGAAAAATCTTACAATTAAACCTATAAATATATTTTCCACAGCGTCAACGCTTGCTGCATGTGAGAAGAAGACGAAGAAGAAAAAAAGAAAAAAAGTAATAATAGTTGTAATTAAACATACAACCAAATTGTCCGCCAAATAAATCTTCCTTAGAAGGTGGAATAAACTAAACATTAAAATTCCTAAGATGGCATGTCGTAAAAGTGCTAGAATCAATATTTATTTTGTTATTAAATATATTTTAAACTAATTTATATAACTTTGCTGACCTTGTACAAATTTCCCTGATTTTTCCAGGTTTTCCCTGTTGCTAGCCACCCTGTTTATTGAGCTTTAGTATTTTTAATTGGGCGTGGTTTAACATAATTCTATAAAACATTAAACAGCAACAATGCAATGCAACTATCAGTAGTGCTCCTGGAACTGCCAAGGTAGGCACAAATGAAATAAAGAACTACGTATTACTGTTACACCAACTTAATACATATTTTACACAGCTTTATTTTTCTATACAAAAGAATTGACCATTTTATTATGTACTGCAAAAAAAAAAAAAAAATCTTGCACCCTGGGCGTTGCCAGCTGCACTAAAACTTAATCCTCAATTCACTCAGGTGGAATTCTACTTCCTAGTAGGTGCCTAAGGTCGCAAGTTGGTATTTGTTCCCCCTACAGTGGGTGGGCCTGGAGATTTACAAGGAAATACTCTGGCCTGTTCACAACATCAAACAACTAGTCTTGATCACTCATTTTCCATAACTCAGCAGTAAAGACTGCCGTCACATGCATGTCTAGGTATACGGTGGTGTGTGGCAATCTAAGTAAAGTGGATGGGGAAAGTCCTAGTGCTGCATCTTGGCAGGGAAGAGTCCTTTTCCAGCAATAAATAGACCACAATCCGCATACGTTGGCCTATTCTATTCTTGAGAGCCCACTTAACATTTGTTTCTTCAAGAGACTCCCACCTGTGTATAAAGTTGCAGGGAAAATCCTGTTGGTTATCCTGGCACTCCGGGGCTCATGTGTACTAAGATTTGCCAAAAGCACAGCACACCACACATGTTCTACTACATACAAACTAAAGAACTTTCCAGTCCTATATAAAACCAACAGATCTAACGTTGAATGGTACACCTTTGATTTTTGAACCACCCATTAAATACAAATAAAAAAAACTATGTTAATACACATCTTGCACAGCTACTTACAAAACACGTGTTCAGAGCACTTTAGTACAGCACACACAATTACTAATTGCTAACACCTTGAGAAGTGAGAAGAGAGCAAGGAAGGGGCAGAGGATGGACAATGTAATATAAAAAAGAGCAGGAGAGAGGAGAAAATGTGAGGCTGTTGAGAAGTTTCTTGGGGTCTCCAGCCCAACATTGCTACATTCAGCTCAGGCCTTCACCCCTTGACTGACTAGTGGTGTCACTTCCTTGCAGTGCCAAACTGCCCTCCATGATCACTTTGTTGACTACTGAGTAAAATGCCTACTACCATGATGTAAAGTTGGTCTCTCAGTGGAAGCAGAAATCATTCACACCATGCCCTGAGACATATAGTACGAGGTCAAAAGGAATTCTACTGTGATTGGCAGATCTAAATGTCTCCAGGAGGAATAGAGAGCAAGTGCGAGAGATTAGTTTACCGTACCCCTCTGCCCTCTGTAGCTTAGGTCGATAATTTTTCTATTCACCAATTCTTCAGCTTCCAACTACTTTTTGTACCTGCCCCACTGAATGTCCCAGGCAGGAGACAGACCTGAATGGAGCAGAGAAAGGAATTTCACTCTTTCCAGACACAACAAACAGCCAGAGAATGAGAACATCAAGTCTGCGAGTGTCATCACTGGATTTTACCAGAGAATACCATGATCCATGCAAAATGACTTTAGAGTGAAGCACAAGGGGTAAGGTTCTGACCCACTAGCCAGCATTAGACAAGAGGTGGGTTGGTAGGTTGTGGTCGACTATACTTGGTGATGGAATTCAGACTGGTTGCCTCTCTACTCCCATTCTAATGGAATTTCTTAGAAACAAACCAATGCTGTGATATATATTGATGGTTTCAGTACAAACTGCTTACTTTTGTCATCTACAACACAGCACAATCCTTTTCTATAATTCTATATAAAGCTTATCCTTTTCTCATTATTTAACACCCAAAAATAGTGCAACTTAACATGGCAAGAGACATTTATAGCTCACCTGGAATACATGGCACAGCTGGGGGCCAACTTCATCATCGTTGGCCTTCAACACTTTGAGTAATGGCTCTGTGACCCCTTGCCTGGGATGGATCAAAGTCTTCGACAGACTGTCTACAGACAGCTGAGACTGTGGGCTCACAGGAGACTTTACAGGGGAACCACTTTTATACCTGGGAGCTAGGCTCAGTGTTTTGCACATATACTCATCATACTCCAGCACCTAGGAGAGTAAAAATATATTCACACAACTACAAACACATCCCACACCAGCTATAAGTTATTTCACAAACTTATATACAATTGACAGTTTCTACAAGCAAAAAAATATATTAGTGTTTATCTTCTTACTGTGTTCACCTACTATTCCATAACAGACACAAACAAAAAAATATAAACAAAATAGTGTTACAGTAAACTGCAAACAGGTTATGTAACATCAATACCACAGATATTACTTTGAACTAATTTTTATCATATCATTCCATCATCTATAATACTTAAGGAATTTGCTCACCAAAACTGTATGTATCAAATACAGTACAAACACAGTGGTCTGACCCCTTTTATTATGACCATCACTCCCTTACAACCTGTTTATGAGGAACTGTAAAAAAAAAATTTAAAATTTAAGGTACACTGATTGAAAAATAAGTTTATTTCACTTTATATGGTTGCTGCACATTGAGGTTCTCTTGGCAAGCACTGTAATACAAGCAAGGGTGGTGTCTAAAAATAGACACCACCCTCCATAGGCTGTCGGTGACAGCCAATACCCATTGACTGGCCACCCCTCCCCTTTTAGGCAGCCGCTTGTTTCCGTGCAGTAAAACTACAAACTATAGTCGGTTCATGACTGGAAGAGACTTTCTTGAAGCCCTGCTAAAGATCTACTTTCAAGCCCATTTCGTATCCTTCTGCCAAAGGGTAAACAAACATTGCCATGTGGCAGTCACATGGCAATGTTTACATGCAATGTTTACATTCCATTGTGTGTGTGTACATGTGTTCGTACATGCACGCACCCATTATAAAAGTCATGTATATATTATTAACAGATATTCCACAAGCATAAAGTTTTTAATCTTGAAATGTTTTTCGCTTGCATCACATATTCTTTTGTGTGAAATTCTCATTATATAAACCCAAAATGTGAGTATTAAAAATTAGATGTTTCGTGTGCGTGCCTCTCTCGCTCTCGCTCTCGCTCTCTCTTTCTCTCTCTCTCTCTCTCTCCGTATAGGTTTGATTTTGACTGGGGGATTGGGTGGGGGAGAAAAACTTTCACTTTGATTACATATTATAGACACAATACTTTGCAATGAAATGTGTCAACATTCAAGGAGTCCATCCAACAACATTAACATGGCAACGCCAATCTCTCATAAGCCCCCGGATGGCCGTGCTGTAGAGAATTTGTGCGATTCTTGTTTAACCTAATATTTCATTTATCGGTTTTTTTATACTAATATCAGCTCTTTATTATTTGATTTTTCATAACGTATGACTTTAATTTGTGCTAACCTTCTCGTACAGATTCCTTTTGCTTTTGAAATCTGTATAAGAGATTACTCATAGTGCGTTCTAACGTGTAATATTTTTAAAATTTATTTCAGGTTTGCTTAGAATTTTATTTACTGTATTTTACGTTGTATGTTGCGGTAGTTTTTGTGTGCAGTCATGAGTTCTAGCAAGGTGAATAAAAGAGAAGTCACCAACGCCAACAGGACATCATTAACCTCACCGAATCGTTGTATTCACTAATTAGCTGAGGGGAAATGAAACCCTGCAACGTCGCGGAAAGAGCGGCAGAAATGTTGAAACTCTCCAGATCTACAGTGCTAAGGTATGTTAAAATATCTGTAGTATTAACCATTGCGTTTGCAAGTTGTGTGTGTTAAGATCAATTACGTTGGCCCACGAAATGTGTTTACAAGAACATAAAGAAAATTTGTTAATAACTTGATAACATCGTCGAACGTTGTCTACATGTATTTTTAAAGTTTTATTTTGGTAATTATTAAGTTTATAGGGTTTCCTGTAAAAATAAAAATAATTAATTGAAAATCTTATATTTCCACTCTGCTAATGATGCAGAACACGAATATACGAGGGGCATTAACGTCCGACTAATTTCGTAATATGTGCCCACCTAACCTAACAGAACCTAACCCCACGATGAGTGAATCACTATTTTACATTTTTTAACTAACCTAGGATTGTAGGGTTATATAGTAACCAATACCTGCCACCTATTAAACTAACCTAAACTAACACACGGCAGAGCATATCACATTGTCACACATCATTTGTAAACAAACCCTTGTATGTTTTTGGTATCAGTAACTGTAGTTGACCCAGTAACTGAATTATGGTCCTTTTTAAATTATGCAAATTAGGTTGGCTATGTAGCACTGAAAGTGAAAAATATGACACTGATAATTTACAATAACTAAAAGACAATGGCTGTAGAACAGTGGTGTTGGGGAAATGCATTAATACACAATTGTTTTCTTAAAAGATTATGACTGCGATTTCATCGATTACGATGTCCTCTCATGTTTAGTGAAGTGATACAGATATGTTTAATAGTAGGGGAAGTTCCAGTTATATCGACTGTAATCTATTTAGTGACGTATAACAATGGCAATTAATGCCGCAATGTAACTTATAAATACAAAACAAGCTCCTTCTTCAGAATCTTAAAATGCACCATCTCTCCATAACCTATATAAAATTAATTGACTATAACAAACTCACTATAGAGGCAATTTTCCTTACCATTGTCAGTTGTCTTTATAATAAATTTCCACTGTATATATTGGGTTGTTTATGAAGAATCCCTCGCAGGGGTACACAAATTCCAACACAAAGTAGTTTTTATTTTTAATTACACATTGTAATACCACCTTTTGGTTAGGTGATTCATACACTCACATTTGAGTCTATATAACCCTACAATCCTAGGTTAGTGTAAAACCCAACAATCCTAGGTTAGTTTAAAAATGTAAAATAGTGATTCACCCATCGTGGGGATAGGTTCTGTTAGGTTAGGTGGGCACATGTTACGAAATTAGTCGGACGTTAATGCCCGTCGTATATTCGTGTTCTGCATCATTAGTGGAGTGGAAATATACCATTTTCCGTGAAATTATTGTTATTTTTTTTACAGAAAAGCCCCCTAAACTTAATAATTACCCAAATAAAACGTTAAAAAGACACGTAGACAACGTTCGACGATGTTATCAAGTTATTAACAAATTTTCTTTATGTTCTTGTAAACACATTTCGTAGGCCAACATAATTGACCTTAGCACACACAACTTGCAAACGCAATGGTTAATACTACATATATTTTAACATACCTTAGAACTGTGGATCTGAAGCGTTTCAACATTTCTGCCGCTCTTTCCGCGACGTTGCAGGGTTTCATTTCCCCTCGCCTAATTAGGGAATACAACGATTCGGTGAGGTTAATGATGTCCTGTTGGCGTTGGTGACTTATCTTTTATTCACCTTGCTAGAACTCATGACTGCACACAAAAACTACCGCAACATATAACGTAAAATACAATAAATAAAATTTTAAGCAAACCTGAAATAAATTTAAAAAATATTAAACACGTGAGAACGCACTACGAGTAATCTCTTATACAGGTATCAGAAACGAAAGAAATCGGCACAACGAGAAATAATAAAGAGAGGATATTAGTAAAAAAAAAAATAAACCAGTAAATGAATTATTATTGGTTAAACAAGATAATCGCACCATTTCTCTGGCACGTGTGTCGACCACATCTCGCCAACAACACACGGAACGAAGGTTTGTAAACAAATGGCCGCTCTACTTTCACCTTGAGCGTGATCTTGTGAGTATGCAAGAAACATTGAAATCAAAGTACGTTAGCATCACGTCATTAATAATTGGCATAATAAGATACAAGTCTTTTCGAAATCCATTTGTAAGTGATAAATTAACAATTACATTAAAACTTTAGAACTATTTCCTCTCTTTGTGCTGGCAACCTAACGGCATAACTGTATCCGCGCTCGCCGCTGTTTGTAATGTTATATGCATGTAGATAACGGCTAGGATGTTTTTTCAAAGGTTGATTTTCAAAAGTTTCTTCCAGTCGTGAACTGACTATACCATTAAGTCGCATGCTTGTCTTGCCATTGTGATCTAGCTTGTGGATCACAGCAAAGTCCTGGCTGTGCTACCGGAGACAGTTTATTAGCTCAAAGAACTTCCGGAGCTGCTTGTGTGTACGTGGTGGTGGGTACTCGTCAATCAGCCACAGTTGTTCGAGGCTGGGTTTGTTGCCTTGCTCGTTAACGACATGCCCCAGGAAGTTAATGCTGGTCTTTCCAAGGTGGCATTTTACAGTTGTGCATGTAAGGACACTGATGGCCAACCTCTCGAGCACAAGTGACAGGTGGTGTAAGTGCTCTTCAATACTTGCAGACCATATCACCACGTCGTCCAGGTAGGCAAGTAAGAATTCGCCAATGAGGCCATCTATGGCAGACCATCATCGACTGGAAGGTGGCCGGCGCACACTTCAGTCTGAACGGCATGGCGCAGAACTGTAAAAGCATGCCGTAGGTGGCGAGTGGCGGTATGCAAGGGGCAGATAGTAGGAGAGGGAGAGGTGCTGCAGTCAAGGACAGCTGGCAGGGTATGGAATGAGCAAGCAGCGCTGCATTGTTTATCTGCAACGTGCACGCTGATAGCGTGCGACAACTCTGGTGCGGTCGTTGCTGTAGATTACAGATACGTGAACTTGCCATCTTGTACCGTCAGTCTCTAGCCAGACTGTAAAAAAAACCAGTGTACATGCACTGCACACACACTGCATTGTAAAACGTCACTACTTTCACCCTCTAGAAACACTGGACGGTGACATTGCATTGGTTGACAGTCTGTATCAGTTAATAAATCTTTGTACACTGTAGAAGTGTTCAATTGATTATTATTGCTGTGACACTTTGAGCACTGAAAGTTCCGGTTTTGTACAGTCGCGAGTTCGGTCACGGGCAGGCAGGTTGAATGGTAATACTGTAGGTATGAAGTACACTGAAGAGTAGGGATACCTTGGCCAGTGCACAGTAAACTGGCACACACAATTTTGTTGTTTGGGAACTGAATGTTTGAATTTTGTTGACTGATATTGTCCAAAACTTCAAATTTGCACTGGTTTTGAATTTTGTTTATCAAATCCAAGCTGTTAATGTGTTTGCAGTTGTTCGCAGCGCGGTTTCTCGTTGGGTTAGTCTTAAGAGTGCACTTGCAATATGTTGTATGATTTGTATTTGGCCACTACATCCTGTGGGATGGGGTGCAAGCATTGCCAGCACAGAGGTGTCTGGACGCCTACAGGTATCAGGCCAGCCATTGTTGACGATCGTGGGGCAGCAGCTGAATCCGGTGGTGGAGGTCAAGGGCGGTAGCGGCTGACCCTGCGCCTGCTTGGAGGGGTGTACCACCCAGTGGTGGAAGTGTATGCGCCTGCGCACACAGCCCGCTGCGCCGATTGATACTTCCAGATGGTGTAGTGGTGCAGAAGCAGGGGGTGGGGGTGAGTTCAGGTGCACCCGCCCGCTCTGCTGTATAGTTAACGGCACTGGAGCGGGACGGGTGGTGCCTTGCTGTCCTGTTATGGCCGACTCGCTGCGTATGCCCTGCGCCGTTGATCTATTGGCAGGTGCAAAACTGATTTTGGTGCACTTTTACGCCACGTGGCGTGGCATCGGAGCGTTGTCCCAGGTTGATCACACTGCTCCTGACGTGCTCTTGATGTTGTGAGGGGGGAAAATAGGTGGGTAAACTGCTCAAAGGGATTGAGGTGCTGGGAAATTTTGAGGTTTTCTGTGTCGAAAAAGTGAGGAATGAGGAGGGGAAAGGTATGCCACACGGAAGGGCGACAATTAACACCCTTTAGCTAGGTGGTGTTGGGTTAAGGGAAGTTTTGAGGGGCGGTGAAAAACATTGTTAGGTGGTTTGCGAATTTAGATACCAGACTAGGAACCAGACACAGTCAGCAGGCGGTGCCAATTGTTGATGCTGGTGATGATCTCAGGGTACGACGGGCCGTTCGCCCGGACATACACAGTCCCTCTGTGAAATGTTGGAGGAGCCCCTCACTCCTGATACTTATATGGAAAATACTGTGGACCTATACAGGCTCACCAACATGCCTTAAACCGTAAAAGCTATGAGTTGAGCATACTAGCTGTTAAGTAATTTCCGTGAAACTGGGTGAAGACGGGTGATAGGGGACGTGTATCCCGAAACGCCCAAAGGCAGTGCTTGAAATAAGACACGAAGTCCGTAAATTTGCATGTAATTACGTTTGCACAGAAACAATTACATCACTCTAGGTGAACACTTTATACGGGCTCTGGCCTGCGGCCCGCCAGATAGGCAAAGCCGTGAAAAATACATGTTTGTGTATAAGAGTGAATTAATAGGGCATTAAGCTTCCCTGGGTGATGCTATTCTTGGGGAAGAAGGGGTGGCGTCTCCGGGTGCAGAAAGGACAGGTTCCGCGGTACGTTACATTAGACTATTGGAGCTAAAGGTGATTGGCACGAAAACGTGAAGGCACCCGGAGTGCTACGAGGTGCGCGCCGACCCCTTGAGACACTCTATGGCGACAATCAGGCGAGCACACGCTGCGCAAACTGGTGGCACGTGGCACGCCCTGCACTACTTTCTACTTGCCTGTAACTTGCAAAAATTAAAAGGACAGTAACACTTGCATGATAAATTAACAAAATGAATACATAAATATTCCCTGAATAAAAACAGTTACAATCTACACTTGGATGGCATGAAATGAGTGTGAAACAACTGAGGTGAAAAATACGTGAATTTGAGAATTACAAAATAATAATCCTGAAAAGCTAGTAGCCCCTACTAGCTTTTCAGAGATATAGTCTCTGAACATTTACCCTCTTGGTGTGTCTTTCTTTACTTTCAATTACTTTAAATTTCCCTACAAGTTATGTATGCTGTGTCTGCTTTATATGCACCATCGCCCGCCTGTGGAAATGGGGGTATGCGGTTGCGCTTTTCTGCGCTGCACTGCTCTGTTCTGCACTTTCACACACATGCACTGCACTCGTGTCAGCACTAGCGGTGCGCTGCGGCTACACTAGTGCAGTTGCGTGATGTGCTGGACGCACGGCATGGCAAACTGTCTGGAGGGCAGGACGCCATCCTGCGTCAAGGTTAAAATTATTCCTCAGAACTGAATACATGAACACATGTTCCCATCAAAATTAGCATAAAAATGGGGCTGTAAATCAGTCTCAGGTGCAGTGCCTGACAAAAATGTTGGTTAGAAAAAAAAACTCTTTTCATAGGCCTGACAAAAATGTTTGTTAGAAAAAAAAACTCTTTTCATAGGAACATTTGTTTTTCGTGAGGCACATAATCACATAATTTTAATGAAATTTCCTTTTGATATTTTAAATCACGAAATAAACAAATGCTTGGTGAAAATACGCAATAATTGCGTAAGATTCATGTGCAAAGTAGAGAAACGTAGTTGATTCACGCAAGAGATTGTGACAGTTTGTGCTGAATCAACCACTTGTCGGGACAACATTCTATAATATTGAATAAGACGTTAAAATTTAAAATGGTGTCTGTTTGAATTATTATAAAATGCATTTATTTAAACTTTATGTTAAAGTTATTGACATGGCAATATAAGTTACAACAGCACCACATATAAACACGAACAATGGCCTGGCGCAACTAATCTTTTGCATACCACAATAGCATCGGCGACGGTAGCGCATCAGCTCTCAAATTTGAGAAAATATACAATTTTTATAATTTTTCTAATAAACTGAAATAAATCAAATAACTTCTATAATAAGAAGCTATTGACATATTTTAGTAGAACAAAGTATAGGAATAATAAATAAATGGAAAAAAATATCACATTTTACAATTTGTTAGTAGCGTATTATGTAAAAATTTTTTTTAAATTAACAAATTTCCATTGAAACAAAAATCATTTTCCTGATTGTGTAAAACTTCAGTTTATAATGAAATGTAGTCCTTGTCTTTACTTGCTTAAAAAACTAGGCATTGAAGATCTTGAGAGAAGTGTAGTTCTTATAAACCCATCTCTGGAATTGGAGCAGACGACTTTTTGTGACGTCCTACGTTACCAGCTTCACGCATCGTTCTACTGCTTGGGTGTGACATGGGAATTGGTCAAAGTTCCACTCAGCCCACCATTCCACCTGATTGGACCTTAGACCAAATCTCTTGATTGGTGACGAGAAGGAATGTAAATAAACTTGACCAGTTTTTATAAGTTACAGGGCCATTAATAATCAGTCAAATTGTTGGGCTTAAGCAAGATGTGGCACCCTCCAAAAATTTTTTTACTTAGATAATTTGCAGAGTAGTAGTGCTTTTTATGGTTGTCTTTTTTAAAGTAGATTTCTATTCTGTGTGCGAATCATGCTGGTAATGCATGCCATTTCTTTTATTTTATAAGTTCATGTCTAGTGCTTCTTATATGCACACACGTACTGGATACATGGACTGATAAGTATTTTGTTTTATTGAACTGGCCAATTTCAGATATTAAAACAACATATTGACATAAAACCAGACACTTCAATTTAATATTTTGCAGAACAAAAATGAATTGTACATGCATTTTGTTGTTTGTAAAGTGTGCGTTACATTTTAAAAATCAGATATTTTAAATTACATTTTAGAAAAAGTAGCGAAAAACATGCTGATATTACCTCATAAAAACTGAGAAATCACAGAATTATTTATACAGAAAACCCGTGTGTTTATTTAGTTATATACGAAACAATATTTTAAAATGTACGCGTGTTATGTTAAAATTAGAGTACCTTCAAAATTCTAGAATTATCTTCATTATAAATTTATTTTTTGTATGCAATAAAGGGCTCGAGCTCGGGGTTGCTTGGGCTTGGATCAAACTAAAAATTACAGGCTTGCAAACCTCTAGAAATTCGCGATGGGAGGCACCTTGCCTGTAAACAACACGTCCCCCCCCCCCCACCATCAATATACATTAGGATTTAGGATGGGCCGGAATTTTTTTTTTTTTTTTTGTTTTTGATTTGCTATAATGCAGAAAACTTGCCTCTAGGGTAGTTTAGTAAAATGCAAAAACAAATTAAATACATTTTTACGTCTGGCGGTAGCGCATCATACTTGAATATTTAAAATTTATTGAAAAAGTAATAGTTTTCATTCATTTTTTAAAGCTATAAACGAAAAAGATAAAAAACTGCTACGATGAAAATTTTTTGAAAGAAAGACAATAAAGCACGTTGGAATAAAAAACAACCTAAATTACTTCATTTAAGGTAGCGCGAACATTTAGAAAATCCACGTCCCGCAGTGCGCATGCGTGTGCTTCGTGACACAACAGTTTCTGTCAGTTGTTTACTAGACTAGCGGTGTGTTGTTCCTGCGAGTTTTAATCGCGCTTCTTAAAGACTGATTTGATTAATTAGTGATTTGATTAGTTGATTATATTAACCACTGTGTCNCATTTAAGGTAGCGCGAACATTTAGAAAATCATCGTCCCGCAGTGCGCATGCGTGTGCTTCGTGACGCAGCAGTTTCTGTCAGTTGTTTACTAGACTAGCGGTGTGTTGTTCCTGTGAGTTTTAATCGCGCTTCTTAAAGACTGATTTGATTAATTAGTGATTTGATTAGTTGATTATATTAACCACTGTGTCGTGGATGTTTCCAAGAAAATTACTCGCAGTGACTTTAACTGCCGGTTATTTGGCCGCCCAAAGGAGTTATCTGCGAATAAACTTCCAACTTATGAGGACGTTCTCAAGTGTTGTTTCCATGGAAACTACAACTTAGCCTTGAAATCAAACAACAGGTCAGTTAAAAAGAGAGCTGAAGAGTTAAAAAAAAAATATTTGTTACTGTTTATGTCTCTGCGTGTAAGTGCAAATAACATTAGACTGCAATTGTGAAATGGTCACTAAGGTTTGTGAGTGTCCTGTTTCTATTATCTGTAACTGTGAAAAAGCAAAAAAGATACCCATCATTGAACTAAATTTCATGTACTTCCAAATAATAATGCATGGCATAGGTAAAATTGGAAGTGTGGACGTAAAGGAAACAAAAAAAATTACCCAAAGACATGATAGGAAGTTGGTTGAACATAAAAGAACTCCGTCCACTATTGATTTATCATCAGACATCTTGCTCAAAACATGCAGATGCAGAAACTCTCCTGCCATCTGAAGACATTGAAGATGACAACAATGAAGATTTTGAAGTACTTAAGCCTAAAATTAAGTCACCATGGCAGATGCGCATTAAATAGAAAAATACTGCGCTGACTAGTGATCGCTTTGGATTATCAGATAGAGCAACGGCAGCTATCGCCTCAAGTATCTTGCAAGATTTTGGCATTGTAACTGATGATGACCACACCCATGTTGTTGACAAAAATAAACTTAGAAGGGAAAACATTGCTAACCGCTCAGAACTTGCAATGCAAAACAAGGACAAGCATAACCCACTACAAGGACTATATTTTGATGGGAAAAAGGATAACACTCTAGTGATTGAAAAATTTAACTCAAAGAAGTTTCGATGAGCCATATAAGAGGAACATTACTCAATATTACAAGAACCAGGTTCTGTCTACGTTGGTCATATTTCACCATCTTCTGGGTCTGCTCAAAACATTGCCAGTAGTATTCTTTCTTATTTGACTGAAGCTGGAATTTCACTTCATGAAATGGACGTTAATTGGATGTGATGGCACCGTTACTAATACGGGGTGGAAAACCGGTGTTGTTCGCACAATTGAAGAACAAGGTAAAAGACCACTACAGTGGGGGGTGTGCCTCTTGCATTTCAATGAACTGCCATTCCGGCATTTATTTCAAACTTTAGATGGTGAAACGACTGGGCCAAAATCATTTAGTGGTCCGATTGGCACACAGCTCAGTAAATGTGAGAAACTCCCAGTGGTAAATTTTGACAGTGTTGAGTGTGAGATTCAAGAAATTGACCGGCAAATTTTTAGCAAAGATCAGCAGTACCCGCTGGACATAGTTCTGCTATAAAATCAAGCAGCTGTCCTGAAGATTTATCTGTTCGTGAGCCTGGCACACTTTCCCACTCAAGGTGTTTTAACAACGGCGAACAGTTCTCCGATTGTATTTAAGTATTGAAAACCCAACAGACGAACACAAGATCTTAGTTTCTTTTCTCCTAAAGTCATATATATCTGTATGGTTTCATATCAAAAAAAGTAAATACTTCACAAATGGACCAGAACATGTATTTGAACTTATAAAATCGTCAANCGTACAAACCACATTGAAATGTTTCACTGGAACACTACTACACTTTCCCCACCACCTTTGCTGCGAAGAGTCACCAATCAAGAGATTTGGTCTAAGGTCCAATCAGGTGGAACAGCAGCTGAGTGGAACTTTGACCAATTCCCATGTCACACCCAAGCAGTAGAACGATGCGTGAAGATGGTAACGTAGGCCGTCACAAAAAGTCGTCGGTTCCAATTCCAGAGATGGTTTTATAAGAACTACACTTCTCTCAAGATCTTCAATGCCTAGTTTTTCAAGCAAGTAAAGACAAGGACTACATTTCATTACAAACTGAAGTTTTACACAATCAGGAAAATGATTTTTGTTTCAATTGCAATTTGTCAATTTGAAAAAAAAAAGAGTTTTTTTTAAACATAATACGCTACTAATAAATTGTAAAATGTGTTATTTTTTTTCATTTATTTATCATTCCTATAATTTGTTCTACTAAAATATGTCTATAGCTACTTGTTATAGAAATTACTTGATTTATTTCCATTTATTAGAAAAAATGATAAAGATCGTATATTTTCTCAAATTTGAGGGCCGATGCACTACCATCAGTCGTAAAAATTTATTGACTTTGTTTTTTTGCATTTTACTAAGCTACCCTAGAGGCAAGTTTTCCGTGGTATAGCAAATAAAAAAAAACAAAAAAAATTTTTTTTTCGGCCCACCCTAATACACATGCATGTGCACATAGGCATGCGCACATGCACACACACATGTGCACGTACACACATACATGCACACACATACACACACATTTCCTTCCTTCAGCTTCTTTGTTTCACATCTACCACCACTGCTCCATACACTGATGCTTCCCCTTCCACCTTATGAACCTACCTGCCCTACCCATAAACTTTTTGTGTGCCGACATATCATTGAGCATGTGTGAGATGATCAAATTTGGTTTGCATTTGGTGTCCTATTAGCAACTTTCTTTTTGAGGCAGCTTAACTATTAGCAACTTTCTTTTTGAGGCAGCTTAAATATTAGCAACTTTCTTTTTGATGCAGCTTAAAACTTTAGGGTTGGTCAGTGTTAACAGACAAGCAACACTCCGTGAAATAACCGCAGGAATCAATGTGGGATATACAACAGGCGTGTCCGTTAGGACAGTGCGGCAAACTTTGGCTATACTGGGCTATGCCAGCAGAAGACAGACTCGAGTGCCTTTACTAACAGCACGAAATGGCCTGCAGCGCCTCTCCTGGGCTCGTGACCATATCGGTTGGACCCTAGACGACTGGAAAACCGTAGCTTGGTCAGATGAGTCCCGATTTCAGTTGGTAAGAGCTGATGGTAGGGTTCGAGTGTGG
>NQII01000476.1:890967-909610 GCA_002778355.1 Clitarchus hookeri
ATGGAATGGACTGGGTCCTCTGGCCCAACTGAACCGATCATTGACTGGAAAGGGTTATGTTCAGCTACTTGGAGACCACTTGCAGCCATTCATGGACTTCATGTACCCAAACAACGATGGCATTTTTATGGATGACAATGCACCATGTCACCGGGCCACAACTGTTCGCGATTGGTTTGAAGAACATTCTGGACAATTCCAGCGAATAATTTGGCCACCAAGATCGCCAGACATGAATCCCATCGAACATTTATGGGACATAATTGAGAAGTCAGTTCTTGCACAAACTCCTGCACCGCCAACACTTTTGCAATTATGGACGTCTATAGAGGCAGCATGGCACAATATATCTGCCGGGGACTTCCAAGGACTTGTTGAGTCCATGCCATGTCGAGTCGCTGCACATTGCCGGGCAAAATGAGGTCGGACGCAATATTAGGAGGTATCCCACGACTTTTGTTGCCTCATATATCCTCAATTTGATAGCGAAACCAAAATGACATATATTAACAGGTTAATGAAGAAAATATGTTAAATCACCTATCTCCTTACAATATTGGTTGTTCACTTCTTGTGATACCTCCCACAATCACAATTCCCGTGCGGTGGTATTTGACTAGTACAGGCCGCAGTTTGAAATATTTTCAATTCAAATTTTAACCAAATTATAATGTTTTTTAAAGACTGCACAACATTCATAAACATNCAGTTTGAAATATTTTCAATTCAAATTTTAACCAAATTATAATGTTTTTTAAAGACTGCACAACATTCATAAACATGGTCTTCATAATAAGAAAAACTCTTTTACAATCCTCCTCTCCATCCAACTTATTGTCATCATCCTCATCCTCTAATATTTCCAGTCTTCAGCCAGGTGGGCATATTAAAATGCTCCCCCCTCTTCTATCACCACAATTCTTCTCCTTGATCTTGCTCCAATCTTCTGCTCTTTCCTGCACGCCTGTCATTAACTTCTCTTCCCATCCCACCTCCTTCTCATGTGCTCCAGTCTCATTATTTGTATGAGCAGTCTCTCTTCTTCTCTGCACATGTTTATTCCATCTCATTTTCCCTTTTCAATATCATTCAGGTCTTGTACTCCTGCCCTTGCTTGTATAACTTGATGTATAATCCAGTTCTGCCACCTTGCCAACATGCTCCTCACAAACTTCAAGTCCATCACTATGATATTTGTCTCACGTAGAGTTGTTTAAAATAAAGTTAAGATACACACTTAAATCACATTATTATAACCACCTGCTAGTATCCAGAGTCACCACCCTTCGCAGCACGGACAGAAGCTAGACGAGCTGACAGTGACTCAAACAGGTGCTGATAGGTATCCACGGATATCTGAAGCCATGCGGTCTGCAGTGCGTCCTACAACTGTTGAAGGGTGCGTAGCGGAGGTGACAGACGGCGAACACGACAATTGAGGTGGTCCCACAGATGTTCAATTGGTTTGCGATTGGGGCTGTTTGGGGGCCAGGGAAAAACTTGAGGTCTTGATCGTGCTCTTCCAGCCACGTGCGGACACTTCTAGCCGTGTGGCAAGGCGCATTAACGTACTGGAAGATCCTAGGAAATATAATCATCATGTACAGGTGGACGTGATCGCCAAGGATGGATTCAAATAAATTGATTAAGAGTGCCTTGCACATGGATGATGGGACCTAGAGAATACCACGAGAACATTCCCCAGACCATAACACTGCCTCCTCCGCCTTGTGTTCGCCCAATACGGGGTGCAGGGTGTAGGTTCTCAGACTTTCTCGCCGGACACGCTGACGTCCATCTGTTCAATGCAGCTGAAAACATGACTCGTCGGAGAAGGCTACCCATCGCCAATCAGCAGCTGTCCAGTCGCCATACTGTCGAGCAAAGTCCAGTCGTTTTTGTTGATGTACTTGTGTTAGCATGGGTGCAATCACTCTCCGTCTCTCTGAAGCCCCATTCGCAGAAGGGTTCACTGAACTGTTGCGGTAGACACATGTCTGAATGCCCCCTGGTTCATTTGGATGGTGAGCTGTTCCACTGTAGCCTGTCAGTTGGCCTTCACGCACCGTCATAGTCGACATTCACCTCGGACATCAATGGCACGCGGAGCTTCACAGTTTCCATGACAGTTATTACCACGGTGGCATTCATCCACCCACGATACACCTTTACCACAAAGGCACGTGAAAAGTTTACAAACGCCGCTGTTACTGAAATACTGCCTCCCTTGGCCCGATAGCTGATGATCATTCTTTTATTCAAATCTGTTAAATCGCTTCCGTTGCCTATGACAGCAGGACGTGCACTATGTACAGCCAGTCTGTCGCATTTTGATGTGACCAGCTATGGCTTGTTTGGTGTCTGCTCTGTGGCCATTCATTCTCTTCCCGAGTGTGTTGGTGGTGAGGCCGATGTATTCTGCATTACAATGTTGGCACAGTAGCTGATAAATCACAGCTTAGTTGCACAGTTATAGTTGTCTTGGATGGGGCATGTACGGCTAGTGAGTCTGCTATTGAAAGGAGTTAAGTGTTAGTGGATGGCACAGGAGCCACAGCGTGAGCTTGCAGGGGTGGGATCCTTTGGGGGTGATAGTCTGGATGGCATTTGTGGTAGGCTGCAGTTTTGGACGAGCCAGTTTGTTGCGGAGGTTAGGTGGCCTTTCGAAGACCAATCACGGTAATTTGGAGAGCAATTCTTGTGTTTGTGGTGAGGAAGCCAGAATTTTGAATCCAGAGTGGAGAATGGTTCTGAGTTTACTTAGGCCTTCATGATATAGGACCACCAGGGGTATATCAGAGTTGTTGACCTTGGTTTGTGTTCCAATATTTGAGATGGCTTGCTGAATCTGTTTGTGGATGAGGTACCTGGGGTAGCCCCTGTCGAGGAATACTCTGGCTATTTGTTCTCACTGTTTGTTGAGATCACTGTTGTTGGAGCAGATATGTTTGGTTTTTGTGACAAAACTGTAGGGTAGGGATTTTTTGGCATGGTATGGGTGGTAGTTGTCAAAATGTTAAGTACTTGAGGTTGTTGGTGGGTTTGGTNGGGTAGGGATTTTTTGGCATGGTATGGGTGGTAGTTGTCAAAATGTTAAGTACTTGAGGTTGTTGGTGGGTTTGGTGTACACTGCGGTAACAAAAAAATGAAAGAGAACAATGAAAGTGATACTGTAGCATGCATTAGTGTGTTGACGAAATTATAGTGACCAGGAGTGGCGTTTGTAGCATTTATTAGCATCTATATCGTTAAAATGATTTTCCATTTTCTCTTTGATTATCCAGATTTTTGGATATAGTTAAATTTAAACTATTTTGNTATATCGTTAAAATGATTTTCCATTTTCTCTTTGATTATCCAGATTTTTGGATATAGTTAAATTTAAACTATTTTGTACCATCATAATGTCAAGCAAATAAGAATCTTGACATAAATTTGCTATAAATTATGAACACTACCGATTAAAAGAACACAAAAATTCTATATTACCTTGTATGTGGACATGCAACGAGATTTAACTTTAGGCATCATTCTTACAAGCATCTGTTCAGAACTCACATCAACAATTGATATCTCATCCTCCCGATAAATATCTGTTGGTTCATCTCTACCCCCCATGGTACCAAAAGTCAAGTCTTTGATCTTGCTATTGACAATCGACATGTTCTGGAATTTGGGAAGCTGTGCTGTCATCTGGTTGGAATTCTCGGAGGTGAGAGCACTGTCTTCCTGAAGTTGCTGCCACTGGTGACCTGCAACCCACAGACAACTCAAGACAGCTAGGATTCCAGATTCCTTACCACGCACCACTATCCACAAGAATAAGTTATCAGTCTAAATTAGTGATGGGCCGATACCCGATTTTTCTAGATACTGATACATTGATCTATTCCATAAGTTAGCTTTTCGATACTCTATACCTTTACGGATACTCTATACCAGGCATTCTCGACATGTGCCCCCCCCCNCTCAACCTGGGGGGCGTAGGAGAATTTCAGGGGAGGCGCGGTAAGCTGTGGAAATTAGAATTTAAAAACATCTAAATCTAAACATTATACAATTTAGGTTTTCTGTTAGCTTTTCTACATTTTTTCAAAATTTAAATCTATGCCAATTTTTTACAGGGGAAATTTTGATTGTTGAGTTGGCAATAGTGGCCACTTCTGCACAGTGAGGCGAAAAGTGAGGCTGTGTTGGCCGGCGTACACCTGCCGCCTTTGAATTTATGCTATGGTCGCAGACAGTGGAAGACTGGAACGATACTTGCAGGCCAACTACTTTAGTATAATAGGTCTGAGAAGAAAGTTGTATTAGACCTGTAGCAAAGTGTACTTTTTTTTTGTAAGCTACTAAGTACTTGGTGAAGTGTAGGAGGTTTTTCCACCTGCAGGCTAGGCTAGGTTATATTTTGTTAATCGTGGTTAATATAGTCTGTGTGAGTGGCAGTGTTCTGTGTAGTACCGTACGGCTAAATATAGCAAAATCATTGCATAAGAAAAGATTATACAGTGATGACTATATTAAGTTTCATACGTAGAGAAAAATGGAAGCCATTTACCTCAGTGCGTTATTTGTCACGTTCTGAGTAACGATGCAATGCCCCCAGGTCATATAATGTACGTAGTAATGAGCAGTGATTCTTCGAAAGGTTTATTTCATAAATGCTCTCTTTACCACGAACTTTCTATAGATGTCCAGTGCAAGGTGTTCACTGTAAAAGTCCAACCTACCTCTCGGGAGGGTGATGCAGCCAATGTTGGTGGCCATGTTGATGGAGCGCCTCAGTTCCTCTGCAAGGAGCATGTATGTGAGCCTGTGCAAGATGGTCGGCAGGCAAGTAGCCTTGAGCCACAACACGGACGGAAAGTCATAAACTTGGCACAGCTCCGGCACCAGCATCTCCTCAAAGTCGTCCTGCAGCTCGTGGCGTTTGCGTTTGCTCAGGCCCTGTGTGCCCACCTTCCTGTGCACATACATACGCACTGCCACCTTCTCACCACATAGACAATGCAGTACTCTTAAGAAAAGTCGCAACTGTATTTTTTCCTTAGTACGAGTTAACATTCCTTACCGTATGCTTTAAATGTTCCTACATGAATTGTTCCACAAACAACTTGATGCAAAATGATGGGCTACTTATTTTTAATTAAGTGGGAGGGTTGGACGCCATGCTNTTAAGAAAAGTCGCAACTGTATTTTTTCCTTAGTACGAGTTAACATTCCTTACCGTATGCTTTAAATGTTCCTACAGGAATAGTTCCATAAACAACTTGATGCAAAATGATGGGCTACTTATTTTTAATTAAGTGGGAGGGTTGGACGCCATGTTGGATTTATATATTTTTTAACATTACCTATTGTACGAGATTAATTAATCTAACTTAGTTAGAACATGGTGATGATTATCATCTTCCTGTACTCTTACTGCTACTGTAGTCATCCACAGAAGATAACCAATAATTGATTCCCATTTATTCCAAGTCGTACCCAAATAAAAGCACTGTAATTAATTGATATCAGTTATTCAATCATCTGAGTGATATGTTATGCCTCGTCAAAGAAATGTTTAATAATGAATGCTGAATACATTTTATGGCTCAAAAACTGGTAACAGTATAGCCAACACTCACTGTTGCAGCAAAAGATTAACGATCGCTACATCAGACTAAATTGACTGCACAGTTAGTGGATAGTAAAATTTTTTTCTGACTGCAGATTTACCTANGCTGGTGTTACGTGTATCGGCTAGCAGCAACAGCTACTGGTGCAAAGTATCGGGCGCTGGTAACAGATGACTATGTGGTGCAATCTGGAGCGAGCGGCACGGTGATGCGATACTGATAGCGCTTCCCTGTCGTGTTTATTGGCCCTGCTTCCTAGTGGTCGCTGTGTGTGATACAACAGGAAGTATATTGAGACGTGTGAACTTAACGACTGTGCAAACGCTGCTGCATTAGAACATTCGAAAAGGTTTGTACTGCTGTGAGATCATAAAAATAATAACAATAAAGAACAAAAACTTTGTAAGTACTCCTAGCAAGTGCATTCAATTTTAATAACATATTANATAAAAATAATAACAATAAAGAACAAAAACTTTGTAAGTACTCCTAGCAAGTGCATTCAATTTTAATAACATATTAATTAATGTATTATGAGCAGTGCATTTACATACTAATTAACATAATTAATGCACCAATAAAAATATATACATAGAAGCAGATTGTCTAAAAACAAATAAATAAGTAAATAATTTAAATATGCAGATGGCCCAAATTTACGTTACAATAATTAAAACCAAATACAAGGCAAAGACATTTCACGTAAATAACTTTTATATCTATCATTATCTGTGCATAACACATTAATATTTACAAAAAAGTTGACTCATGTTTTTTAATTTGGTATACAGTATACTTTGGCATACGTACATCATCATCCTGTTTACGTTTATTATAAATTAAATATATATATTTAAAAACTAGTAAAATCTTCTTTTAAAATAAGTGTTATTAAGTTTTTACAATGTAATTAATGGTACCTACATGCTATTATAAAAATTATGTTCAAAAATGAAAGGTATCTGTATAATTCCAGTTTTGTAAACAATTTCTCAGAGTAGGACAATTTAGATTTCCGCCCACATATGCAATTAAATCATTATTCTCAACCTAACACAAGCTTTGCATTACAATTTTGCAGAAATATTTGCAGGTTCGATGTATGAAGTTATCTTATCCAATGCCTGCAGTTCTTAAAAAAAGCACAATTTCAAGTCCTTAAGTAATCTCTATAATGAACTTGGTGAAGATGCAATTATTTGCAGTCTTAAGCAAGGTCTCCACAACTATGAGATGTTCAAAATTGTGGCGCACGAAATAAAGATGGCCATCGTGAAGACCGCCTTGTTTAAATGTGCTTCGCCATTGGTCATAAAATGTAAATATGAACTTAAGACACACAAAGATTGTCTCGACAAAGCTAGTGCTCAAGATACGTTTATGAATACCAACCGCCATTGGACCATGTGAATGTTATAAGGTGGCTTAACAGAATTTACTGAGTAATTACTTAATAAGTTAACACCCAATTACACATTTTTTTTATAAAAAATACTGCTTTTATTTTACTTCTTGGCAACTTTTAACTAACATGAAATTACTGTGAAAAATAAATTAACCAGCTGTTACAGAGTATTGATACTATTAAATAAACAAGATAAGAACTGTACCTACCGTGGTTTCAGGAACTGTATTTTGTTGGAGATGGACTTCACTTCCAGCAAGGGTTGCTCTGGTCTGAAAATTGTCAGCTCATACTTATTCTTGAAGTAGCTTTGGAATGTAGAAAAGTCAGGAGTTGGAAATTCACTGAGCGTTGTCATTTTCTCATCAACTTTGGATACAATGTAAAACTGGAATGGAGCATAGAAGAAAAAATAAATAAAATTGTGACAATTCAAAACAATCCAGATGCATCAGAAATAAAATTCCACAATACCTCTAATGTAACACATTCATGAAATAAACATAACTATAAATTATACAAAGGGTAAAGAAAGTATATTGACAAAAGAAGGGAGGGGGGAACTAAGTGTGCTACAGCCTACTAACCCTAAAAAATATTAATAAATTCTGATTTTTTCCTAATGTAGCATTAAGGAAATTCTAAGCTGTCTTAATTTCTAAATTTGTTTCTAACAGTGTTTTTTTTTAAAATTCAGAAGTTGTTTGAAATATGTAGTCACATTCAATTAATTTTCTTGCAAATGTGTGATTGTGTTTAATGATTGTCTTGTAGCTAGCACATTCTGGTGACAATGTGCAAGAACTCTTCCCTAATTTTACTGTTTGATCAACAGTAGGTGCTGTACATACACTATTCCTTGTTATTTGTGCACTTCAGAGTTTGGGTAATTTAATTTCTCAGTTGTGAGCAGAAACAAAAGAAAATTTGAAAGCAGCGAGTGTGATCTAATTTAATGTATAGTAAAGTGAGCACTTTCGAAAACTCTCTGATTTGGAATGAGGGTCAATAAATACATTTTATTTTAGCCTTGGACATTATCTTTCAAGTGCTGTGTTTATTACTTTGATGGCAATATTTATTTAAAAATATGGGTTAAAGGATAAAAAAAGGCTGAAAGGAAAAAGCAGTTAGGGAATCAAAAGTGTTCACTTTACCATGAACAGCCTATACCAATGTACAACGTACATTACTGACAAGCTATTAAGACCACAGTTCACAACAGGTGTTCAAAGGTACATCGTCCAGCTTTGAACCAGGGGGCTGATCACAAACTCTCCAACAGCAATCGTTATGCTTCGGAGACATAACGAANCATCGTCCAGCTTTGAACCAGGGGGCTGATCACAAACTCTCCAACAGCAATCGTTATGCTTCGGAGACATAACGAAACACAAAGCGAATGTAGTGATCACTAATTGCACTGTGGTATGTGTTTTGTTGAACTTCAAAGCATATCAAATATCTGTGACACCACAGAATGTATGAATACACTATAAATCGATACGTAAATTTTATTTAGTAATTTTGTCCAGGCAGACGTAAACACCTACCTAAAATTATAAATTTAACTAAAAGGCACTATGAATAACGTGTGCGACAAAGTAATTAATATTTATGGTTTATAAACTTACAGATCACAAAGCACATCTATTGGCAAGAAAAGTAATACCTACGCGACATCTGTTGAGTGGAAAAATAAACTTGTGCTGTTGAAGAAACCACCCTACAAAAACCTACAGAGACTGCTGCAACTATATGAATATATGTCTTTCAAGTAGGGATGGGTTGGTTTGGTTCTTCGGTTCCAATTTATACCAGTCCTTGAGGTTTGACTCCGAACCGGTTTTATGTTAACAACAACTACTCTCCCTTCTCATTTCTACACAGCAATAAATTTACTGCAAAACTCTGTCCTTACAAAAATAACTAACTCCTGTATAGNCTCCCTTCTCATTTCTACACAGCAATAAATTTACTGCAAAACTCTGTCCTTACAAAAATAACTAACTCCTGTATAGTGCTCCCTTTTTCCCAAAAATAAAGGGAAAAAATTCTGGGGTGCCTGCCATACATGGAAAAAAAATTAAGGAGTGGTAGTTCTAAACTNCCCAAA
This sequence comes from Clitarchus hookeri, assembly GCA_002778355.1. Lineage (NCBI taxonomy): Eukaryota > Metazoa > Arthropoda > Insecta > Phasmatodea > Phasmatidae > Clitarchus > Clitarchus hookeri. The sequence continues at coordinate 900,110 of NQII01000476.1, forward strand.
AATAAAGGGAAAAAATTCTGGGGTGCCTGCCATACATGGAAAAAAAATTAAGGAGTGGTAGTTCTAAACTGTCCTCTCCCTTCTCTGCCATTATCACTCAGCCTGCCCCTGTAAGCAACACTGCTAGCCAATCCATGCATTTCTCCAGGCCTTCTTTGTTTCCCTGTAAGGCAGAGAATAGCCTAGTCAAGGGGGCTGGAGAAGGGAAGAAGCCATGTTTTTTTNAGAAGAAAAAATAAATAAAATTGTGACAATTCAAAACAATCCAGATGCATCAGAAATAAAATTCCACAATACCTCCAATGTAACACTTTCGTNAAAACAATCCAGATGCATCAGAAATAAAATTCCACAATACCTCCAATGTAACACATTCATGAAATAAACATAACTATAAATTATACAAAGGGTAAAGAAAGTATATTGACAAAAGAAGGGAGGGGGGAACTAAGTGTGCTACAGCCTACTAACCCTAAAAAATATTAATAAATTCTGATTTTTTCCTAATGTAGCATTAAGGAAATTCTAAGCTGTCTTAATTTCTAAATTTGTTTCTAACAGTGTTTTTTTTTTTAAATTCAGAAGTTGTTTGAAATATGTAGTCACATTCAATTAATTTTCTTGCAAATGTGTGATTGTGTTTAATGATTGTCTTGTAGCTAGCACATTCTGGTAACAATGTGCAAGAACTCTTCCCTAATTTTACTGTTTGATCAACAGTAGGTGCTGTACATACACTATTCCTTGTTATTTGTGCACTTCAGAGTTTGGGTAATTTAATTTCTCAGTTGTGAGCAGAAACAAAAGAAAATTTGAAAGCAGCGAGTGTGATCTAATTTAATGTATAGTAAAGTGAGCACTTTCGAAAACTCTCTGATTTGGAATGAGGGTCAATAAATACATTTTATTTTAGCCTTGGACATTATCTTTCAAGTGCTGTGTTTATTACTTTGATGGCAATATTTATTTAAAAATATGGGTTAAAGGATAAAAAAAGACTGAAAGGAAAAAGCAGTTAGGGAATCAAAAGTGTTCACTTTACCATGAAAAGCCTATACCAATGTACAACGTACATTACTGACAAGCTATTAAGACCACAGTTCACAACAGGTGTTCAAAGGTGCATCGTCCAGCTTTGAACCAGGGGGCTGATCACAAACTCTCCAACAGCAATCGTTATGCTTCGGAGACATAACGAAACACAAAGCGAATGTAGTGATCACTAATTGCACTGTGGTATGTGTTTTGTTGAACTTCAAAGCATATCAAATATCTGTGACACCACAGAATGTATGAATACACTATAAATCGATACGTAAATTTTATTTAGTAATTTTGTCCAGGCAGACGTAAACACCTACCTAAAATTATAAATTTAACTAAAAGGCACTATGAATAACGTGTGCGACAAAGTAATTAATATTTATGGTTTATAAACTTACAGATCACAAAGCACATCTATTGGCAAGAAAAGTAATACCTACGCGACATCTGTTGAGTGGAAAAATAAACTTGTGCTGTTGAAGAAACCACCCTACAAAAACCTACAGAGACTGCTGCAACTATATGAATATATGTCTTTCAAGTAGGGATGGGTTGGTTTGGTTCTTCGGTTCCAATTTATACCAGTCCTTGAGGTTTGACTCGGAACCGGTTTTATGTTAACAACAACTACTCTCCCTTCTCATTTCTACACAGCAATAAATTTACTGCAAAACTCTGTCCTTACAAAAATAACTAACTCCTGTATAGCGCTCCCTCCCTTTTCCCCAAAAATAAAGGAAAAAAATTCTGGGGTGCCTGCCATACATGGAAAAAAAATTAAGGAGTGGTAGTTCTAAACTGTCCTCTCCCTTCTCTGCCGTTATCACTCAGCCTGCCCCTGTAAGCAACACTGCTAGCCAATCCATGCATTTCTCCATGCCTTCTTTGTTTCCCTGTAAGGCAGAGAATAGCCTAGTCAAGGGGGCTGGAGAAGGGAAGAAGCCATGTTTTTTTTTTAGAGGTGTGGCATTCCAACACAGCAAAAAAAACCAGCAGGTCACTGCATAAAAGAAGCAAAAAGGAAAAGGAAGCAGGCCGCCCACTGGAGTTGTTGACATTCTTTTAATGACCATAGATTAAAGCCAAGCCACAATGTTTTGGCTTTTAGAACTGGGAGTTATATAGTTAAAGTATTTTCCAAACATATCACAATCACCACCTATTAATGTAAAAAAAAAAAAGAATAATTTATTACATATTTACTAACCTTAAATAAATTTAATGCAAGTTTATCTGTATACATTAAATCTTATCTTCACACTTTGTTATTGTTCTATTCTTCAGTAGGTTAAATAAAACATTTAATGAATTTTACCTGCATTGGTTGAATGAAGTTGCAAGCAAAATGCAAGTATTCAAAATGGAACCGAATACTGGAATTGATATTTAAATTGCAGAATCGCTACCAGAACCAGAACCAATATTTTTTGTTATTCGAGCCATCCCTACTTTCAAGTAATTCAGAGTGTTTTACATTATATTCAAGTGTATTATGTTTATTTCTTGGCTAATTAGCTTAAAGTAAATTATGTGCAGTGTTTATTTTTAGCTCTCCATGGACAATTGTACTTGTATCATAGTTAAAGGGCCAGTTTCATTATGTCTGGTATTTTTCAGATTGTCTGATTAAAAATTAAGTATTTGTTGACGACATTTCCTGTTTCTCAGTTTACAGTTAACAATAACCAAGGTTTAATTTGCCTGTAACAAGTGGTAACCTTAAAAACAGGAATAGGTTCCGATTACTGGACTAATCAGAAAATTACAACAAATATGGTGTCATTCTTGGCTGATGTGAGGTTATGTTTGCGTATTTAAATTGTATCTGTCAGCAGATAATTTCAATTAGTTATTTAGGATGATGACCACCAAATTATTAATTATGTCAATCGGCCGCAATTATTAGGTCTTGATTAGAGACAAGTAATTCATTTTCAAATGAATTTTATACATGCAAAAATGTGATTTCGAGACATAGGCGATATTGGGATGGTTACTTACATACTCATGTAAATGGATAAAAATATGTTGGAAATACTTCTTTGGTTATGAAATAAGCCAATATTGTATAAATGTAATTACATATTGCTCATTTTCTAAAATGACTACTTTTTGCAGGGACTCGAACAATACCTTAAATTCATTCAATCAGGCATAGTTCCACCAATATTTCCAATGTTTTTGCGAAGGTCTGTACACTTATAAAATTATGTGTTTTGGAAAGTAATTTCATTATGAAATAGGTGATTGATTCTTGACGAGAGAGACAGAGACATAGAAATATAGAGAGATATAGATNAGTAATTTCATTATGAAATAGGTGATTGATTCTTGACGAGAGAGACAGAGACATAGAAATATAGAGAGATATAGATAGATATAGAGAGATAGGTATAGATAGATGTAGAGAGATAGATAAATATATCTATCTTTCTCTCTATATCTATCTATGTATTTATTTATTAACAAGACGAAATAAATCTCTTCTGCATATTTACATATACATTATCCTTTTTTATATGGTCATTAGTTACGATGGTTAGGCCTATGAATGTTTTCAATAAATAAAATTGAAATATAGCATTGCAGTAAAAATTCCAGGTGAACATTTAACAGTTTTTAAAATAGGTGCGAAAGTGCAAACGTGTTAATAAAAATTATATTCTGTCGTACTTTCNGTAATTTCATTATGAAATAGGTGATTGATTCTTGACGAGAGAGACAGAGACATAGAAATATAGAGAGATATAGATGGATATAGATAGATATAGAGAGATAGGTATAGATAGATATAGAGAGATAGATAAATATATCTATCTTTCTCTCTATATCTATCTATGTATTTATTTATTAACAAGACAAAATAAATCTCTTCTGCATATTTACATATACATTATCCTTTTTTATATGGTCATTAGTTACGATGGTTAGGCCTATGAATGTTTTCAATAAATAAAATTGAAATATAGCATTGCAGTAAAAATTCCATGTGAACATTTAACAGTTTTTAAAATAGGTGCGAAAGTGCAAACGTGTTAATAAAAATTCTATTCTGTCGTACTTTCNGTGAACATTTAACAGTTTTTAAAATAGGTGCGAAAGTGCAAACGTGTTAATAAAAATTCTATTCTGTCGTACTTTCTGGGAAAAAAATCACAATTTCTCTGTGCATCTAGTGCAAATAGTGGATGTGTGAATTCTAGTGGCCAAATATGAAAAAAATTGAGCCTGTAAGTCAACATAATCTGACATGGAAGGAAATTAAAAAAGTGAAGTTTTGGAGTATTTTAATGTTAAATGAGATGCTTCCCACCAAGCCATTTGCAAACTGTGTAAACGGCATATCTCTTGAGGTGGTAAAAGTTTTTTTTATGCTCTCGGACACAATATAAATATTACAAATGTAAAGATTTGTATCGGCACAATCTGCAGGGTCTGCTGCAAAAGTATTGGATATCGGTAATATCTGCTAAAAATGTGGTTCTGATCAATCTCTAATATAATCACAACTGAATTATACTGACCTGTTCTGTGTAACAGCCCCGGTACCATGGCACGATCACCTTCAGCTCTAATCCCTCCTTGCTGATGTCCATTGTCTTACGGAACTCGTCTGCAGGACGTATTATTGGTGGAATTTCCGCGCCACAACGCACAACGTCCCAGTCCACATCATACAATCCTTCGCCATCTGCATGTGGAATCATGTCCTGCTTTAAAATACACCCTGGCGCCTTATGGCCTACTGCAAATTTGCTCCAAAATAAATATGTAATCTGTGAACATCCCCTACAGCACGAACTTCCGAATGTTCTGTTGTGTTCCCTATTAAATNCCAAAATAAATATGTAATCTGTGAACATCCCCTACAGCACGAACTTCCGAATGTTCTGTTGTGTTCCCTATTAAATATAATATTGATACACCTGTTTAAAATGAGTATCTTTATTTGTTCTTTCTTGCAATAATGATATTCAGTGTATTACTGTTTCCACAAGGTGAAATTTTTTATGGTCTGCAAACACATTATGCAAATATAATGGTTAACTTTCCAATTTTTTTTCTCCTCTGTCACTCACACATGAAAGAAAGCAAAAGGAATGTTTTGTTTCCCCAATTGTCCTTTTCTCCCCTCTTATGTGGTACAACTGCTTCCTCCCCAAAGCCTTGGTTAACTGCTGTCTTATACCTAGGTAGGGGTTTTATTCCAGGAAACAAGAAAGGGTGGAGGAAAGTATTGAGGTAGCAAATGACAAATAAGCAAGCTCAAGCAAGAGGGAGACAGGGAAACAAGCATGAAAATGCTACAGCATGATGAGAAAATGTACATTACACCTAAAGGCTGTTCACGATAAAGTGAGCACTTTTGAAACCAACCTGTGAAATGTGTCACTGTCCCTGTCTGCATGTATTTTAACAGGCATGCTGACTAGCATGCGCTAAGTAAAGTTGGCAACGACTGAGAGAAAGCAGTTCCATGTCTTAACATTGAATTAATAGCATTAGGTACACATTTGCGAATACTGAAATGATTAATTTTATTATTCTACTATTTTCTGTTTTTCAATGCATATTAATAGGCAACATGCACATTTTTTGCTGGCACTTGGTTTCCATTCATTTGTGTGTTAGAAATGTATTTACAAAGTATCGCGATTTAAAAATTAGTTTAAAAAAGTTATGATCGAATGAAAGTTTGACGTTTTAAACGCCCGCCTAAACGTGACTGTCGCGCCTGCTAACTCTGCGACGTCACAAGTAAACTACAACCTCGGCCGCCGCTTTTGTTTACTTCAGCGGTACTCGTATTTGGTTAAATATAAATTATTTTAAGTAATGAAAAGAGAAAATAAACAGTCAAGTATACCAAAATCATTGAAATGATTTATTGCACCGTAGTGTACTAGTACATCTCGCTAAACACCTGATAAAATATTTGTTAGTTACAAAAATGAAACAAACAGGAAGACATGGTTTAATGCAGTTAGGCGAGACATTGAAGATGCTTCGCCAAAATCAGTTCTTTTTGTTTGTGAAGACCATTTTGACGTATGTAATTATATTTAAGGTGTTCATGTTTCATCTATGTAGGTAGTTTTAACGCTGAAATTCTTAATATCTACTATTTACGTCTTACCTAACATTCATTACGGTACTACAGTATTGTTTAATACACACCACAACGCATTTAGCAATTCATATGTGATGTAGACAGGAGCATAAAAAAATAGGTTAATGTGTTTCATTATAATAAAGGCATATAAATATGTTTACAAAAAATTTAGCCACACAATATAAATTTTACATTTTGTAAGTTTATACATTCCAAGTTAGGCCTAACTGATGGAATTTGGTATAGATATTTTTTTATTAATTTAATATAACTTCTAACATTCATTTCAAGAGCACAGCTATCATATTTAGGCTATGTTCACATTGTATGCCTAAATAATAACATGTCACAACGTTAAGCCATGAAAATTAAACATTAAATTATTTGGGTGGGGTTCAGAGTCCCTTTTGCAAAAATTTTGGTTTATATTATACAGTATTTTTCAAACATAGCAATTTCTAATGAATTTAAGTTGTTTTGATTTGTCTCTAGTTAGCTTTCATAAGCCTAACAATTTAAGTTAAATAGCAACTTAATTTTTACTTTCAAAACACTAAAATGCATGTTTTTAGAAATGTTTATCAAAGATGATCTTACATTCATATTTGCCCTTCCCCTTTTTTCTAAGTTACTGAGATGGGTGTTACAAAAAATTACAAGACTAGGTCTACAAAATTGACACTAATTAGCCGACGCGTTTTACGAAAGTAAACAGTGTTGCTTTTATAACCTTTTCCCTTAAATAAACAGTAAGAAAACCGCTGATTAGAATAAAACAATTTCTTAAGCTTTTATTACAGATTTTCTTTGCTGTATGTAATCTCATCCCATGTATGAAGTGTTTCTCAAACTACAATATCTATATTTTCAGCTTATGTAAACAGTTCTTACAGTTTAAAAAGAAAGTGTAACACACAGCTATCGTGAAGTCAGAATAATGAAAGGTACGTTAGGAAAACAAAACATAAGAAACAGTAAGATAAAAAAGTTATTTTTTAAATAATTTTTTAATTTCTGAACACTACATTTGAGGCTTCAATAGAGTGTTAAAAAACTAAATGAAATGTGGAAATACAGGTTTGCCGATCGCAAGCTTAGCATTCTGCCCACCACCGACCCGCAGCTGTTCGAGAAGTCTAGCGGTGTCGGGTAGTGAATAGCATGCTAGCTTTAGGCCTACTGTCACCATACTGCTCGTTATCTGACATTTCTAAAGCGATAAAAGTGTTTTATGAATAGTGAAACGTGGTTTATAATATGGAAATATTTGTAACTTTCTTTCTCAACATAGCATTACGTTTTATTTCTAAATAATGTAGTTAATTAATCACAGACATCAAGCATGGTGCGCAACAACAGTGCGCTCACTGCAGTCGCCTTCATTACAATTCTGTTATTCTTGTGACATTTTAATTTCCAACTTTGAATCTTAGCAATTGTAAACATAAACACAGATGATGNACAATTCTGTTATTCTTGTGACATTTTAATTTCCAACTTTGAATCTTAGCAATTGTAAACATAAACACAGATGATGATAATAACACATACCTCAATAAAACGTACAGAACAATTAAGTATTAACATGTGATGGAGGCCTACTGTCGCTTTGAAAATCACGACTGTGCGATATGAGACACGTTCTTACCTTTGTAATTTTATACCTCTTATTTCAGGTTCCACAAAACATTGGGAATTTAAGTAATCAAGTACCATATTGGTATCTACTCGTGGCAGATTGCCTCACTGCGCATACACAAAGTTGCCTTCCATTTTAGTGCTGCGTGTTTGCAATGTGCCGGAGCCGGCCGCCGATGTATGACTAGTGACGTCAAACCAATGAGACAGCGTTCCGCATTCAAGTGACAGCGGCCGCGAAAGTTACAGTTTTAATTCTAAAATAACTTTGTCAAAACCGATATTTATGCAACAAACGGCACATTTTTATTTTTATACGCATATGTTGCCTATTCTAAGAATAAGAAAATCTGAAAATATTACTTTGCTGATAATTGAACAGTTTCACTTGACAGACACATGAATAAAGTGGTCAGGCTCATGACAATATTGATTGTACATACGTTAAAAGAATACATAATGTGCATACANACAATATTGATTGTACATACGTTAAAAGAATACATAATGTGCATACATTACAGTACATCTTAAGCACTGCTTTGTAAAGTGTTCACTTTAAAGTGAACAGTGTTTAGCAGTCACTTATTAAAAGTAATCTGTATTATGCCTAAGGTTTCACATTATTTGTGACTGTGAAGGAAATGGGGAAAGACTATACAATCTTCAACCTTGAAAACTGTGTACACTTGATTCAAACAAAGGAAAATAAAAGCTCCTTTTTTAAAAAAATTGTTTTTAACTGTGAACTACACTTGTGATTAAGAAGCATACAGCTGCAATATTTATTTTCAGCCTTCAATTAGTGTGTTTAAGAGATGGACAAAAAAATATAGTGTTTCTTAATTATCAATGAAAATGGTTTTATAATAATTTTAATAATAAGTGTTACTACTACACGNAAAAAATATAGTGTTTCTTAATTATCAATGAAAATGGTTTTATAATAATTTTAATAATAAGTGTTACTACTACACGTTATGCTGCACTTTACTTTGAAGACAACTTGTCGGCTCCTGAGCAAGTAACGACATTCAAAATACAGATTACCTTTAAAGAGACCGTATGATCCGGGTCCTGCCACAATAGACAACATGCAAATTTAATAAATATGAACAAAATTAACAGAAACAGAATTTGTGTCCAGCTGATAAGCAATATGAAAAGTTTGTCACCGCATGGCACAAGTTAAAAACACATCAGAGCCACAAATTGACAGGGGAAGATGTTCTAGCCATGACTACCCACGAGTTTAACAGCCAGAAACAAGTGCCGATGCAGAGGCTGGGATTTTTATTCGTCGGAAGGGCCAAGTTTACACCAGAATAGAGCCAAACCAAACAGAGAGCAAAGGAGTTGATGTCGAATAGTAGGCTACTCCTACTAACTGTAAGAACTCCCTTAAGAACCTCCAATGCCACCACAACTAAGGGGTTAGTTGAGAGAGCACAAGAAATAGAGACTGATCACCTTGAAATCGAGGAAAGCGGGAGAACCAGAGAGGTTACTACACAACTAGTAATGACCTGCAACCCTCCTGCCACCACCGTTAGTAAAACCAATAAAGGGGATATAACCAATTTTGTTCCTAAGTGTTGGCACTACTCTGGGCAACATCTCCACCAGGACTGCCTGGTGGTAAAGGTTAGAACAGGCGACGTTGATTCCCATCGCAGCCTCTGCTACAGATGCCCCCCCCCCCCCCC
>NQII01000476.1:909630-966192 GCA_002778355.1 Clitarchus hookeri
TGCAGCAGCCACATATACTTACATTTTGAAAGTGCTAAGCCACCAGAGGTCGCGAACATGCATCCTGGCCATGCAGAGGAATGGTTGGCCCTCTTCCCTCCTCTAAGCCCACACACCCCTTGCTCGCCTTCGGTCACACCCGTATATAAAGGGCTTCGAGCCACCTCCTAGTTATGTCACCAGCCGGTCTTCCGCCCTATCTCAGCATTCTTTCTGTTAGCCAGGTTAGCACTCGTAAGAGTCTGCTGCACTGTGACATACGACCTGCTTCAGTGCCACACAATGACGTCTTCTACGCTGGCTACAAGCCTTGCTATAGGGGTTACCCTTGCCCCAGTACAACCTGCGATTACCATGACCGACACCACTTGGCAACTTAGGTACTGCCCTTCAGGCAATCATTGGATACAGGCTGGAGTGTATCTTGCACTTGTTGCTAGTCAGTAAACAAACATACGAAACCCGAAAAATGCTTCCCTTACTCTCAGTTAGCTGTTTTCCTGAACCTTCAACCTGCTATTTCCAATTTTGTTACCAGTCCGTAAGTCCTCTTTGAGGGAAGACGTGGAAGTGCATCCCTCTTTGCCATTCAGGCTATTTTATCAGACCTTCACACAGCTCCAAAGGTGGTGGCAACATACAGTGACATTATGCTTTGTCAGTCTCCACTGAAGATGGAGTGTGGGAGCTTCTGTCAGTTGTTCACTTGGTGGCGTGACCATCCTGCACCTGTTGGGTGCATCTTTGTAGAGAGAGAGAGGTGAAATTATCGGGGTCATCTTTCTCTAAATTGCCATCAACCCCTCCAAGACCTAAACAAGCTGTCCCTAGACCAGTTGCTCCACCTACCATAGTGAGGAAGTTGCCGTTTTGCTTGGCAAAGTTCGCTCAACCAACCTTTGCATCAACGCGCACAACTCAACCATCCATAAAACCTGGGTATTCAACAGGTAATCAATTTAGNCTCAACCAACCTTTGCATCAACGCGCACAACTCAACCATCCATAAAACCTGGGTATTCAACAGGTAATCAATTTAGCAGCCAAAGCAGGCCTATCATTAACTCACAATCAACCAAGTATCCCTGTAAATAGGGCCCACATTTCCCAGCCCTAGAGGGGGGANCGCTCAACCAACCTTTGCATCAACGCGCACAACTCAACCATCCATAAAACCTGGGTATTCAACAGGTAATCAATTTAGAGGCCAAAGCAGGCCTATCATTAACTCACAATCAACCAAGTATCCCTGTAAATAGGGCCCACATTTCCCAGCCCTAGAGGGGGGAGAAGACCTAGAGGTACACACCAGACATTGCTCAGGTTGGTGATGCATCAAGTATTTTTTCCTTGGCGCCATACATAGGGTGTCTTAATCAAACTGGAAGGAGTTGGAAGACCATGGAAGCCCCTGAGAACTTGAGACCCAAGGCTAGCTAGCAGCAGTAATGGGACTTCCGGGAGTCTGGAAACACCCTGTGACGCTCGGGCTGATGGCAGACATCAACCTTTCAGCCTCACCCGTCACCCAATCATGTAAATACAGACAACGAATGTGCGATCCCTGATTTTACTGGAGTCCGCACCAGCAGCATTGAATGTGTAGTAGAGTTCCACTTCACATGTCTCAGTTGGGCAGAATAAGACAGAGTTAGATAGCCTGGAGTTTTTGCAGAAACTGACAGCTGCATTGTGATTTTGCTGAATGCAAAGGAAAGGGATGATTGTGCATACTGTGCTAACAATGTCCTCCCTCGGACATACCTTTACCTATGCCTTGATAGGTAAGATAATAGTACAGGACATGCAAGGGCTCACATTCCTTTGCCGGATATGGAAAACCAATGGACCCGGCCGGCATGCCAGGAAAATCCGATGGCCAGATAGAAACCAGGGTCGCAGTTCCAGACCAAAGCTCTCTATTGGAGTACATCGGTCATCTACAAGAAAACCCAGAGGCAATTTTTGCAAAACTCAAATGCATGCGGNGTCGCAGTTCCAGACCAAAGCTCTCTATTGGAGTACATCGGTCATCTACAAGAAAACCCAGAGGCAATTTTTGCAATAGTGCATAGCATAACTAAACTCAAATGCATGCTGGTACCAAATGTCTTGTGACTCACAAGTAAAGGCGCAGCTGCAAGGCAAACCAGCAAAGTAGTGGCAACAGTAAAGAGATTTTGTAATGAGCTGGGGGCAGTTAGAGGAGAAACTGATGGAATACTTTTCTGGGAAGAAGGTGGTCCGGTCCACCTTAGGATCAGTTGTACACAGTCATGCAGAAACCAGGCAAGGAATTCAAAATTTTCATCCACCAAAAAGCTTTAATGTTTTAGCGGGTACACCCCAGAAATGAGGAAGACAAAAGGAGTGAAACTGATTGTCCAATTACGGCTATCCAAAATGCAATCTCGTACTATTGAGGATGTGGTACAACAAGCCCGAATCTGAGAGCAGGATATAGCTTTGAAGATAAGAGCCCAGGGTCGTTGGGCCACGGTGGTGTAGTGGTTAGACTATTCGCCTCCCATAAAGACGAACCGGGTTTGATTCTCGGCAGGGTTGCTCTCAAATTTTTGCATTTTGTATATGCAGGTTTCTACTGGGATCTCCCGTTTCCCCCGCCCTTTCATTCTAACGCCGCTCCACANGGTGGTCCGGTCCACCTTAGGATCAGTTGTACACAGTCATGCAGAAACCAGGCAAGGAATTCAAAATTTTCATCCAACAAAAAGCTTTAATGTTTTAGCGGGTACACCCCAGAAACGAGGAAGACAAAAGGAGTGAAACTGATTGCATTTTGGATAGCCGTAATTGGACAATCTCATACTATTGAGGATGTGGTACAACAAGCCCGAAGCTGAGAGAAGGATATAGCTTTGAAGATAAGAGCCCAGGGTCGTTGGGCCACGGTGGTGTAGTGGTTAGACTATTCGCCTCCCATAAAGACTAACCGGGTTTGATTCTCGGCAGGGTTGCTCTCAAATTTTTGCATTTTGTATATGCAGGTTTCTACTGGGATCTCCCGTTTCCCCCGCCCTTTCATTCTAACGCTGCTCCACACTCACCTCGCNCACTCACCTCACTTCACCCTCATCGGCTCTCAAGACCTCAATGTTACGAGCTGCCCAAATCTCTTCAGCCAGGGTCATGCCAAGGTCACTTTTTGATACTAATTTTTTTATTGCAATACTTTGTAGGCACACTATTGGTACAATAATTGTTGAAAAAAGATGTCGGGGAAAAAAACAAACATGATGCCCGTTGTGCAGACGTGCCTGTATGAGCTTTCCGAGACGATTGTGTAGTTGAGTGGTGCAATGCCGTCAAACTNGCTTCACCCTCATCGGCTCTCAAGACCTCAATGTTACGAGCTGCCCAAATCTCTTCAGCCAGGGTCGTGCCAAGGTCACTTTTTCATACTAATTTTTTTATTGCAATACTTTGTAGGCACAATATTGGTACAATAATTGTTGAAAAAAGATGTCAGGGAAAAAAACAAACATGTTGCCCGTTGTGCAGACGTGCCTGTATGAGCTTTCCGAGATGATTGTGTAGTTGAGTGGTGCAGTGCCGTCAAAGTGACTGGAACTGGCCAACCTTATGCTTTTGACGTCAGACAGCTCAGACTGCAACATCTACTACAGACATCATGAGTTTTCATAAAATACAGTTCTGTCTCAAGTGAAATTTGTAGTTACAATTTGTTGATTAAATAATTTTGAACGTGTCAGGATGCAACCAAAGCAAACCTTCATTAAATTTACATGAATGAATTAACATTACACAGTTACAGTTTTAAATCAAAATACAGTGAAACTCCCTCTTTTACACAAGAAAAATTGTTCCAAAATGCAGAAAATTGTAAAAAGAGGTGCATTTGTGTTGTAAAATCAATACACAGCACTAAATAAAATCTGTGTAAAATGCATTGAAGTGTAAAATCAGAGGATGTAAAAAGGGGATTTTACTGTAATTACAAAGAAAGTATATGGTGATTTCAAAAGCAAATGGAGAAGCTATCGTGCTGCTTTCTATACAAAAGCAGTACATAAGTTGTCATTACAACACAGTTGCGTAGCGATAATATTTTAATGCAGCTTTGTGATCTATATAATTACAAAGATAAATGCACTAGTTTAAAATGAGTGCCTTTTTGTGTACTCCCTCTGTAACAATAGCATCACTCACTTGTTCTTAGGGAGTTGAAACAAGTGTAAATGTTTTACTTTTTGGTCTTCAAACACATTGTGGTGTACAGAGGTCAAAAGAATGCTAACAGCTTTTCCTTCCCTCCTGCAGGCAAATGGAAGGGATAGGAACATGTCTCATCTCTTTCTTCCACTTAAACCTCCCTTGTCAAACTCTATTGTCCCGTTGCCAGGCGAAGAAGCATTCATGGAAACAGAGGGGTGGACAAAAATTAATTGCAAGAGCACGTAAAATAGTGGAGGTGGGACAAGAGAGGACACCTCGTTCATAGATTAATTTCGGGAACTGTAAAAAATAANAAAATTTAAAAAAAAAAAAAAAAAAAAAAAAGGTGCATTTGTGTTGCAAAATCAGTACACAGCACTAAATAAAGTCTATGTAAAATTCATTGAAGTGTAAAATCAGGGGATGTAAAAAGGGGATTTTACTGTAATTACGAAGAAAGTATATGGTGATTTCAAAAGCAAATGGAGAAGCTATCGTGCTGCTCTCTATACAAAAGCAGTACATAAGTTGTCATTACAACACAGTTGCGTAGCGATAATATTTTAATGCAGCTTTGTGATCCATTTAATTACAAAGATAAATACACTAGTTTAAAATGAGTGCCTTTTTGTGTACTCACTCTGTAACAATAGCATCACTCACTTGTTCTTAGGGAGTTGAAACAAGTGTAAATGTTTTACTTTTTGGTCTTCAAACACATCGTGGTGTACAGAGGTCAAAAGAATGCTAACAGCTTTTCCTTCCCCCCTGCAGGCAAATTGAAGGGATAGGAACATGTCTCATCTCTTTCTTCCCCTTAAACCCCCCCTTTGTCACACACTATTGACCCGTTGCCAGGCGAAGAAGCATTCATGGAAACAGAGGGGTGGACAAAAATTAATTGCAAGAGCACGTAAAATAGTGGAGGCGGGACAAGAGAGGACACCTCGTTCATAGATTAATTTCGGGAACTGTAAAAAATAAAAAAAATGAAAACAATAAAAAAAAGTTATAAACAAAGAAAATTGCTACAAAAATCTATTAAAACTCAGTAGGAAGCTGCAACATTTGAAGACAGTAAGAGTTGTATGGACTCTACCGTTATGTGATGCGTCGCAAGGTTCCCGTCTCAGAAAGAGAGACAAGAGATATGGTCACGGGAAGAGAATGTTACGTGTCACTTCATCTGCAGACTAAAACAGTCAGCCTTCCACATTGTTTATGTTTAAAACATGAACAAAAAGGCTGTTGTTCTAGGAAATAAAAGTGCCTGCAACTATGCAATCCCGATCAGATTAGCAGCAGTATCATTCAAATGGTTCAAACAGCTGAAATGTGTAATGTTTATTTTCAGTCTTCGGTAGTACGTTGATAAAAAAAAATAAGGGATGGGAAAAAAATGTTTTCCCAATTACTAATCACCACTTACTCTATTTTTAAAATCTTTACGTGAACGATGATCTCGTGGAAAATGCCAGAGTGAAATGTGCTCCATTGTATTTTATGGTCAACATGAAAGTTCCCATGCACATAACGTCACATGAAGTGAGAAAATACAGGATGAAATGCTGCACAGAAAATTTTGATTATAACAATAATTTATCTCGCCACCATTGGTTGTTGTTATAGCAAGGTTCCAATGTATAAAATAATATACTATCTGCTTGGTTAACAGAATGAATCTCAAAATTCTTGATTAGAAGAGCAGTGAAAAAATTCCCATGCCTTCTTATTCAATGCCCATGGAAAGCAAAGTTCTTTACTCCCCTTCGCTCACAGTTGAATAAAATGTATAAATATTTAAAATATTGTGCATTATGGTACACTTACAGACGACAACAAAGGTGATGCCAGAATCAAACCACTGATAAGCTAGGAAACAATATCTACAAGTTTTTTTACAGCCAAGCGAAACAGAATGAGAAAAACTTGGAATAAATGTTTACGAAATGACCATGTTAACTGTAGTGAGATGGGAAAAAAAATTTCCTCAGAGTACGTTTGAGGCAATGAAATACTACAGCAATTATAATAAAGGAAAAAAAAGGGGCATATACATACCAAGTATGGTAGGAACAACATAGTAACTCTGTTCCATATCCTCATTATCCACAATCATGAACGGCTTGCAAACTTTTACAAGATCCATGAAGATCATGGTGTTGAAGTTCTTTGCAGCTTCAATCTGTTTGGAGGAGAGAACCAGCTTCCTGGCACAGCTGATAACTTCCACTTGAAGCTCACCCACATTCATGAAGATAGGAAATTTGCAAAGCTGGAATTGAAGCCATAGTAACTATATAAGAATGTTGAATTTAATTCAGAGTCAAAAAGTTTTCCTATTGCTTTGTATATTTACACAGAAACTCTTCAATACTGTGTATCATTTCATTAATAAACATTCTATTATTTTAACATTATTTTTGTCAATGTTACTTGTTTCCATAACTCAACTCATAAATCTACATTTCATAGCATGAATAGTAAATTACCTCCAAAAAAACTAACTTTTAATGTCTACTGTTTCAACTGATTTAAAATGAACAGCTTTGTAAAGCTAAAACATTAATAATGNGTTCAAACAGCTGAAATGTGTAATGTTTATTTTCAGTCTTCGGTAGTACGTTGATAAAAAAAAATAAGGGATGGGGAAAAATGTTTTCCCAATTACTAATTACCACTTACTCTATTTTTAAAATCTTTACGTGAACGATGATCTCGTGGAAAATGCCAGAGTGAAATGTGGTCCATTGTATTTTATGGTCAACATGAAAGTTCCCATGCACATAACGTCACATGAAGTGAGAAAATACAGGATGAAANTCCATTGTATTTTATGGTCAACATGAAAGTTCCCATGCACATAACGTCACATGAAGTGAGAAAATACAGGATGAAATGCTGCACAGAAAATTTTGATTATAACAATAATTTATCTCGCCACCATTGGTTGTTGTTATAGCAAGGTTCCAATGTATAAAATAATATACTATCTGCTTGGTTAACAGAATGAATCTCAAAATTCTTGATTAGAAGAGCAGTGAAAAAATTCCCATGCCTTCTTATTCAATGCCCATGGAAAGCAAAGTTCTTTATNAATTCTTGATTAGAAGAGCAGTGAAAAAATTCCCATGCCTTCTTATTCAATGCCCATGGAAAGCAAAGTTCTTTATTCCCCTTCGCTCACAGTTGAATAAAATGTATAAATATTTAAAATATCGTGCATTATGGTACACTTACAGACGACAACAAAGGTGATGCCAGAATCAAACCACTGATAAGCTAGGAAACAATATCTACAAGTTTTTTTACAGCCAAGCGAAACAGAATGAGAAAAACTTGGAATAAATGTTTACGAAATGACCATGTTAATTGTAGTGAGATGGGAAAAAAAAATTTCCTCAGAGTAGGTTTGAGGCAATGAAATACTACAGCAATTATAATAAAGGAAAAAAAAGGNGGTTTGAGGCAATGAAATACTACAGCAATTATAATAAAGGAAAAAAAAGGGGCATATACATACCAAGTATGGTAGGAACAACATAGTAACTCTGTTCCATATCCTCATTATCCACAATCATGAACGGCTTGCAAACTTTTACAAGATCCATGAAGATCATGGTGTTGAAGTTCTTTGCAGCTTCAATCTGTTTGGAGGAGAGAACCAGCTTCCTGGCACAGCTGATAACTTCCACTTGAAGCTCACCCACATTCATGAAGATAGGAAATTTGCAAAGCTGGAATTGAAGCCATAGTAACTATATAAGAATGTTGAATTTAATTCAGAGTCAAAAAGTTTTCCCATTGCTTTGTATATTTACACAGACACTCTTCAATACTGTGTATCATTTCATTAATAAACATTCTATTATTTTAACATTATTTTTGTCAATGTTACCTGTTTCCATAACTCAACTCATAAATCTACACTTCATAGCATGAATAGTAAATTACCTCCACAAAAACTAACTTTTAATGTCTACTGTTTCAACTGATTTAAAATGAACAGCTTTGTAAAGCTAAAACATTAATAATGNAAAAACTAACTTTTAATGTCTACTGTTTCAACTGATTTAAAATGAACAGCTTTGTAAAGCTAAAACATTAATAATGTTCAGGGGGAAAATGACCAATTTTCAATTACAATTTACATCAATTTTAATTTTCAAGTACTGTATTTTAAAATTAAAAGGGCTTAGAGTTATAAAATTACTTTTCACAATTTTTTTTTTTCTTGTGCAACAGGTATGTACGCAAAGTACAGTCTGTTTCATTTAATGTTTCCATTTTTTGACAGATTGTAAGAAGTGGTATCCAGTAACAGATTACACATACTTCCACCCACACATGGTTTCCACAAGACTGCTAAAGCATGTCGCCAAGCTACTCAGACATACAGTAGCCCTTCAATTATAAGAGTACAGATTTTACGAGGGTAACTATTTTAGGAGGACATTCACGGAAACAGTCAAATTAAAATTTTTTTTAGAGAAAATGGAAATATGCTTATTAAGAAAAATGCAAGACATCATGATCACAATTGATTAAAACCCATGTTCACTAGTGATAAAATGTATGTATGTGTAATGTCATTGCTACTAATGGATACACACACCATATTATGAAAAACTAAACTGGTGGAAACTGGTTAACAACTGTGGCTCAGAGACAGCGAGTAGTGTCGTTATGCATTAGGCATGGCTTAAAGAGGAATGGGTACAAAATGAAATAGCACAGCCCATCCCTCCAGAGGCTCCCTGTACCCCTTTCCCGGTTAGTCATGAGAGGAATACGTGCGAGGATGCCACACTGGTTGCTAGGCAACTATCTTCCACCTAGCCAGTCACATAAGGGGAGGAAACGAGATTGTACTTGCCCATTCTGAGTTCACCCAAGGAGTTGAAACTTATCCCTCTAAGCCAGATGTTCGTATGTATGTTTGTACATCATGGATGCTGCATGCTGGAGATCTACAGGCATGACCAGGGCCAGACTTAGAGACCCAGGGCCCCTAGGCGATTACAGAGTCCGGGCCCCCTTTTTGGTAATAAAAAAAAATGTATTTTATTTTATATTTGATTAACGTTTTTTAATTTAGAAAATAGACAAGACAAACAGACATAATAATAAAATACCAAACCTACTTTGTACTCATTATTTTTATTATTATCAAACATAGGAAACACAAAATTTGCGTAATTATAAGTGCTGCGCACCCGACAAACTTTTTTCTCAGCGAAAGAATTGATAACCTCAGTATAGTCAACTGATTGCATCAAGGATAGATCAAATCTTTTTTACACTGGTCAATAAAATTATCCAATTTTGGCAACTGTAATAATAAATAGCGCTGTCTTGTCCTGTGTCTCCTATTAATTTAATTACTGTTGTATATTTGTACTTTCCTATTTTATTTTCTTAATAAATAAAATAAAAAAAACAGTTTGTCCCCTGACCAGGGCCCCTCGAGGCTAGTGCTCTAGGCAGGTGCCTTGTTCGCCTAGGCGGAAGTCCGGCACTGGGCGCGACTATAGATAATTAATATTAAATTTTAACAAAGATGTGATTTTTGAGACAGAAGCAAATAATTACTATCATTAAGATTTGTTTCCCTAGGACCTTCAATAATTAATAATTTAAAACAACATTCTCAGATTCTTCCTGGAAAATTCCAATTCCACTTGCACTTGCCGAGAGTAATGTGGTGCTTGGTCTCGGTGCTTACATACATTATTTGGCGACAAAGTGTGACTCACGTATGCCCTTCCAGGACATCAATTTATTCAGATGACACACACATTTAAAAAAAATTATATTTCAATAACACATTATCTGATTTTCCCACAAGAAGCCATTGATAAGGGACTTTGTGCTTGTTACAACATGTGCACTGCGCAATGTTTAAAAATGTCTGACAAGAGCAGGCCAAGTACACACATCTGGGGGTATCATCTTATTCTAAAGATGTCTGGATGTTGAATTAAACACACACTTCGCTTAAAAACTATGTTGATTTCATGCCAGAGATGATTAAACATAAATTAAATGGGGAAAAACACACGCACTCGTAACCACAAATTTTAGATTATTTAGCGGCTGAAATTTATTAGTCTTCGTTTTACGAGGGTGGTGATTTTTGAAATTATTCTCAGGAATTCTACACGTCGTAATATTCGGGGTCTACTCTACTGTATTAGAAACGAGTATGTTGTTTCTGCCAGTAAGCCATGTACTAACTGCATACGAATATCCTAAATGGAAGACCTGCAGGATTAAAGACACTTTGGAATAAATACGAAACATATTTTGTATTAAATAAATGTTTAACCTTACAAAGTTTACTTACTTCACTTCACGGAGCCTTGAAGAAACTTTACACAAAAAGAATTTTCATTCCAAATGGTATCGTATTAACGAGGATTCACCATACACTAAAAGTTTGTTCGTACGGCATCCAGTCCATGCACACACCTCATTTTCGGAAACAATGAAAAATAAAACGGAAATTGGTCAAAGAATTTTAAAAACAAAATAATTGCCACAAAAATCTATTAGAAAGCTGCAACCTTAAAAAACAATAAGAGTTGTATGAACTATACCCTTGCACAATGCATCGCATGGAAAGGGGGGATTTTCCTTAAAACTTAAGTCACTAGCGCGTAGTGTGCGACCAGTTATCTTTTGCATGCTGTACTTGTCTACGGAGATAAGCGCGTGCAGTACAGCACGTTCCATGCCCCACCCCATGGCAGCAGCGCCCACCAATGTTGGCACTGATGCGCACCGCAAGCAGCAAAAAAAAAAAAAACTAACTGTCGTTTAGCCTTTTTTTTTTACCTTGCCCGTTCCACCTCACTCTGCTTGGTCCTGTTATTATTCCTGAGGAGTTTGCTTTTTGAATGTCTTAGTGCTGATTTTTGGCTTTTTTCTTCACTGGCTATAATTTGGAATTTGGTTGGATTTGTTTGGATTTCTATTGACGACTTCATTATACCATTTCACTTGGATTTCGTCTTTTGGCACATTTTTTGTATTTATTTTGTCACAGTTGCTGACGTCCTACACTATCATTTTGCACATTTGTTTTTTGGACTGTTAATCTAACCTACGTGGAAGCGAGAGGCAGGTCATGCCTCTCGTGTGAATGGATGCTGGCACACACTTGCAATGTTTTTATATAAATCCTCTCCTTCCTTTGCATATGTCATTACAAGGAGAATGCTCGATTTAATAATGCCACTGCACAGTTTTAAAATGTTAGCAGAGAAACTGCCTATAGTTCACTTGTGTTTCAAAGTGGCACATTCCCTCATTTTAGGCAGAAAATACATAACTTTACTTTCGTGTGCTAAACAAAATGCTAATGGAAATGTTTCCAGTGGCATAACAACTTTACTGTTCTTCCTTCACCGCACTTTATTAATGCCAAACTGTAAGGATGATGACAAAAAATTATTTTAATGGTAAATGGTAACATCTTGCATTCAATTACTTGTTTACACTCCATTCACGGTTACCTCACACTTTTTGAAACAAGCATTTGAAAAATCACCCCAGGTTTAACATGTCTGCCTGTGTTTTAAACAAATCATATACAACAAACATTTAATACTGTTATTAACATTTAAATATTCTAATTTTGTTCAAACAAAACTTTTACATTGCTTGCAAATGTTTATATGATATTCAATATGAAATAAACAGTGTGAGAAGAATGCTGTGTTGGCAACAACTAGTAATAAATAGTTTACACGTAAAATGTTATTAAGTTGATTTCTGAAATGCTATTTAAAATATTTTATTTAAATATCTACAGCTGTATGTAGCAATGGTGGAAACATATTTCATTGTTGCATATTAAAACTATTTATCTCATTGTTGTCTGATGAGCGAAAAATACTGTGTATAGGCCCTAGTCTCTTTATGTGTACTTTGTCACAAAGAAAAACTTCAAGCAGGGTATGTAGTTTCTTTTATCATCAATGTAGATAATTTGTTTCCCACTTTGTCTATGCTTTCTCATTGTAACTAAATAGTCGTGGTGCCAAGATATGAGGTCTCTCAATCAGTATCTTCCTTGGGCTTTGGTTTCCACCAAAAATCAAGTTGTTTTATTATCTTTTTCAATGAGGTATGTGACCACGGAAAGTGCATTTTATCCTTTATCACAGGCAGTAATTTGACAATGGTGGGGACATGTTTTTCATTAATGTAGAACTCCTGTATCGTCCGCCGAATTACGCATTTATCAAAGTCATCAGCATTCACGACAGTGTATTCCGGCCCAGATTTCCGTCGTTTACCCGGTGTGGACACGCTACCTCTCTCACTGCTGTTATCCAGTTCTTTTTGTTCCTTCCGTAATGAAGGTCTCTGACACTTCAGCGTAGTGTGTAGCTCTTGCTGTTGCCTGATTTACTGTGGTGAACCTCTTCATCACCCTTTGCTACTATATGACTTACGATTCTCCGACCCTCAGAATGTACGATGGCGTTTCACTTCCGAGCCGACATAGCACTCCCAGCGGCGTGGTACAAGAAACGTCTGGTCTAAATGCATTACTGCAGATAGTAAATGCGTCATCAAGTTTCCTAATCCCCGCGACAATTCACAGCCCTTCCTTCCTTTTTCCTTATACCCCGCATCCTCAGAGGTGGCGCGCAAACAGTAAAATAACTTTCTGTGATGATATGTTTCAAAATGCAATTTGCTACCGACGTGACGTTTTATTCAAGATAGTAACAGCATTGGTTTTTTAATTTTTAAATATATTTTGCATCTATTGGGTATTTACACTATGTACAGGTTTTAAGTGAAGATGTTTACCTGTTACAATATTATTTTGTAAATGTAAAATATTTCATTTCCTTGGAGGGAGTGCAAACACGGACCATATCACAGCTGTTGTCGGGCTAATGCGCTGCAATGTGGTCTGCTTTTCCATTAATTTAAGCTCACTCAGCACCCTATTCTGCATAACTGGGATACCGTTTTGCTCAGAGTACATTACTTTATTAAAGTAATTTATATTTCATTAATGAAAACAATATAAAATGTCTCAATACCTTCCGGGAAATATTAACACGGGTTGTATTGCGGCTGTTAGGCATATGCACAGTGGTGCTATCTGCTTTTTGGTTAAATTTTATTTGCTCAGGAGTCTCTTCTGCATAACTGGGGTATTACTTTACTCAGAATACATTACCCTAATATATAAATTTACATTTCATCAATAAAAATAAGTAGAGATATGTAAACTTGACAGTATGTGCCCAGTTACAAAACATGCTGTTTGGACACAATTTTCACGTTTGGGGGAGGGGGAGGCACATGGATTGAAATCTGGCTAAATCGGTTCACATGGACAACTCAGTTATACAAACAAATTTTTGGAAACTACGAGCATCTGTGTAATGGTAACTCTGTTTTATCAAATATTGCACGAGAAACAACAGAAGGTGTGGAGATCATGTCGTCGACAGATTATTACAATTGATTTTCTTTTCTGGTAAGTTGTCATAGATTTCAAATTGTACTTTGCACAAAGATAAACAAATTCACAATTCACACACGAAACATACTGATTTGTCTTCACACATTTGCATCACAGAAAATTAAAGATTTTACAAGTGATATTACATAGGTACACATATGAAAAACCTCTTAAACCCTAACAATAAAGTTACAGTGAAACCTCTACACTATGAAACCCTCGTAATACCCCCCCCCCCCCTTTCCAAATTAATGGTTTTAATTGAGAACCGTGAAATTTTTTGTTAAATAATCAAAAAGTTTAAAGGACATTGGCTAAATAAATAAGTTTGTTACATTTATTTTGGTTGCTAACTGTAGTGNAAAAAAAAAAAAAAAAAAAAAAAAAAAAAAAAAAAAAAAAAATATGTATATATATATATATATATATATATGTACACACACATACAGGCTGAATCACCTAAAACTCTTGCAACACAAATATTTCTGATACGGAAGTTGCTATTGATGTGCTGGTTTCACAGAATTGAAGTTTAGACAAAGACTCATAATTACAGCCCATACAGAGATTTTAATAATTATTAGAATGTGTATTTCTTGAACAAAGTTAAATTTTCAAGATTCTAGTGCAAGTAGTTTAGGTGCTATCGTAATACGACAATTTTGAATACCTACAGCGGTCTGCTTAATTTAACTGTTTAGATACTAGGCTATGATGTACCTAAGTTTACTTTTGTTTTACTGTGTGGTTTTCTTCTGAATGTGCAAGAAAACACATGATACATCTTCTAAATTTATGTGAATTTACTGTACCATGTCTTAGCACTCTAAGAAATACAAAAGTAAATAAACAAATTCTGCAAATCCTAAAGAAGAAAGAGAAAACTGTCCACAGGCTGTGTTCAAAATGACGACTAAATGTACATTGGCCTGCTCGTTCACCAGACCTGACCTCTTTAGACGTTTTTCTGTGGGAAACTCCAAAAGACACACTCTACAAGGACATAAAAACTGCACCAGAAGATATGAAACAATGTATTACAGCTGCCTGTTCTGAAATTTCTGCTGAAATGTTACATCATGTGCAGCAATCTTTATATGACAGACTGGAAGCTTGTATTGTAGTTGGTGGTCTACCATTTTCCGGCTCGCAACGCTATTTATAGGTGCCGTAATGGGCCAAGGTTAAGCAGGGGTCTCGGCTCATTTGGCCATTCCCACTTTGCCTTGGCGGCGAGGCCAGGTTTCACATGAAACAGGGGGTGGCATTGAGTGACGTATCTGCCGGCCCCCGTGCACTCAGAAGTATGTTTGTGTGGGAAGTATTGACGCTCGCTTACGGGCAACATTCCCTCGCCTATCCTTCCCTGGCCGGTTACACTGANGGGGGGGGGGGGCGTTAGAGGTCACAGGTGTGATATATATATATTATCTTTTTTTGGAAGAAGTTTGTCTCAATAAATTGTTTTATTTTTCTACAAAAAGCTAACTTCACACTCATTAACTGTGACTCGGCACCCAATGTTGACTTTTTTTCTGGTGCGAAGGGAGGTCGTAAAAAGTATATACCGTTCTGGGGAGTACTTTTATTCTGAAGATGTCTGACTATTGAAATAAATTAATATTTTTCCACAACAAGGTATTTAAAACGTACTTCACACTCACTAAAAGTGACTTGGTGCCAGGCATTTACATTTTTTTTATAATGATTTCAAATTAAATGTTTTGATACAGTATTTTATTGCATACTGTAACTGTTGACATCATTTGTTTTGTACAGCATGCTTTCTTTTCATAACACTCTGGGTTCAGGCAAGCCGACATGGGGGTAAGGCCGAAAACGTGTATTAAAATAAATAAATAAATAGATATTTGAGTAGCAAATTCTAAAAATTTAGTTAATATTCCCATGCAAAAATTATGTTGATTTTATGCCACATATGATTGAACATGGACTTACAATGCTTGGTAAAACTGCGCCACTCAATGTTTTTAACATTTTGGGAGACAAGGGAATGCCTCTCAGTATTATTTTTTTAGAAGTTGTCTGCCTATTAAAATAAATTTATATTTAATAAAAAAAAATGTAATTTTCATGCTAAAAAAAACTGAACACAACTTCACCCAAAAAAACTAATTTGAATGTACAGAAGTCATGGTTGGGTCAAAATTGGCAAAATTTCTCAAGATATTTATATTGAGTATCTTTGCGTAACAACCTTATTCTGGAAACAGTGAAGGGTCATTCTAGAAAGGTTCTACTGTACGTATCAAACATTGGCAAATTGAGCAAGAGTGCTTTCAGTGAAGCATTTAAAACAACATGATGCGGAAATTGCAGTTCCTAAAAAAATTACATGAAACAAAATACTTTACAAATTTCTGTCAATGTGGATAGAGATTTGGAACAGAGATTTAAGGGAAATTTTGAGGATTGGATCACGGATCTGAATTGGGCCATAAATTAGATTTTACCCATCACTATAACTTACTGTAATTATACATTTTTGTGTGGGGTGATTGGTGATACAAGCTATGAGGTTGTGGAAACGTCCAAACTTTCTAACAGAACACTTCTAGGTTACAGCCTGTTTGGAACCACCAAACCCACCTCATACAGCGGCTTGCTGGATAGAATGGCAAAGTCCCTTGCCGTGTGCAGGAGGTCATACACAACCATCTTCCTGTTATCACTTGGAGATGGCCGAGGGTACACTGGCCGAGCACGCAACACATGTAGATACGCCGGCCGTCCATGCACAGGCCGGCAGTCCGTCAGCACTTCTGGGAACTGAAACAAGATGTTATCTATTAGGCAGATGTCCAGCAAATATGCCAAACTTGCTGATTCTGAGTGAGCATCAAAACAATGAAATGACTATTGCTGATTTCCAGTTAGCATCACATTAAGTGACCAGTTGTACAAAAATAATACACATGATGCTTTAAGCATATCCATGACATCCAACAAATGAAGACATTACAGAAACATATTTCAACAGCAGTTTCCTGTTAACTTTCTAACATGTAAAATAGTTTGCAGGCTTTCGCGGCCGTTGTCGTCAATTTCTAGACTTCTGGGTTTGAGCCGTGTCGAGGATTTCTTCTCCAACGTTTCGGCAGTCGTTGCAGCTGCCATCATCAGGGAACAACACCCAACCAATAGGTCAGGCCTAGAAATTGATTTTCTAACCTCTAATTTGCACAGCTGTGACAGCAGTGTAAAAAAAAATAATTTATGTTAAGAGTAACACAAAATTTCTGTAAAAAAATAATTTATATATAAAAATAATAACAAAAAAGAAAGTGGGAAAATACAAGTAATGTTATAGTTCATTTCTTTTTGCCATAAACAGCACTTGCCTTTTGCGAGTACTTGCGCTTCATCTTCCTAGTACCTGGGATATGGTTGTCCACCACAGGGTCGTCTTTAACCCAGAGTGGCAACAGGTGCTCAAACAGCCCCTCTGACCAGTCAATGCTAGTGACTGGAAGCAAGTTGTCATTCAGTTCCCCTGCACGGTGCAACAGTTCGCATGTTTTCAATGCTACTGAGCGCTTTGCCATTTTCCTTGAATTCATGGGCTTCCCCTGAAAAATACAGTAACAGTCAAGGTCATGCTTCACCCACGCTATGACACTCATTAAAGCAATTTCCTGTTTCCAAAAGTTGAATTCAAGAAATTTTTATTTTATCACTGGATATACTTTACTTTAACGTATATAATCCATTCACGGTATCTTTGATACTTTTGAAAAGAACCTTTGAAAAATCACCCTAGGAGTTGCATGTTCAATTGGTTATAAAAAAATATATATGGAAAAAGGTTTTGTCTTGCTTATAGCACTGAAGCACTATTGGTTGTTTTAAGTTTTAAGTATATTTTTTCAATAAATGATAACAACTTGTTAAAAGTCCGTACGAATTAACAACGGATTTTGAAGGGACATGTTGGTTATAGCTGAAAAGAAATAGTTTGAGGGTTAAATATTAATATGTATAAATTTAATGCCGTAATTGTAAAGTTAATTTTGCTAAACTATATATTTAAATTTTCACGCAGCACTCATGGGTAAAGGTTTCACTGTTATTAATTGAAATTAAATAAATTTCAGGTGTCAACTCATACACTCCACTTTGTCCGTTTGGGCACGTTTTTTTCAGAAGTATAACCACGCCATATTGGTTGGATATTGGAGACGCTGAATTGTGGTTATAAAACTAACGTAACACATGCTTTCTACTTATAAGATAATTCTAGGTTAAGATGTAATTTTAGTATTAGCGTTGTTTTTTCTGCAGTTTATCAAATAAATGTGCAAAATATAGAAGGGCATTTGAATATTTCCGTTACGTAATTCCCTTCGCAATCCTTAACAGAAAAAAATATTTTAAAAGAATGAAAAGGAATCGATTTTTGGTCAATAACTGATAATCGATTATTTTCTAAAGCTTTTCGTGGAGCCCCTAGTAGATTAGCGTTGGTTCTTGAGTACCAAATGTTAGCCGTGACTTACACGTCTTTCTCTTATATCGTCTTTCCGCCGCACGCAGTGTTGTTTTGATGTTGTGGCAGTGAAGAAGTGCGACCGTTTCTTGATGGAAAAGCGATGTACCTACACCGCAGGTTTCAAAATGAAATTGATTTTGTTCGCTGAAGAGTTTGGAAATCGAGCCGCGGGCCGTGAATTCGTAGTAAATGAAACGTTAGTGCGGGGCTGGAGGAATTTTTCTCACTTATAAGTCGCACCCCAAGTTTTCAATAAATTTTTTTAAATAAAATGTGCGACTTATATGTGATAAAATACGGTACCATTTATCACAGTGAAATCTTTAACCTGAGTGCTACTTCCAAAAGTTTATTATGTAAAATTTAACTTTTTCCTTACACCAAATATGTAAATAAATCTTAATACAATAAGTAAACTTTAATTAAATGATATCATTAACAGTTCCGATATATACTTCAATCTACCTTTTTGTATGTATTACAATATTTTGCTAAATTGATTAGAATTTTTTAGACATTTGGAGAATTTTATTAAAGTATATGACAGTTAAGATTACATGGCATTGTTTCTCTTCAAAAATAAATTTTGGTAGTTCCCACATGGACACTGGTGGGCTACTGGCAAATCCCAATCAAACCCACAGACAGACCCAAAACGGCATTCACAACACAAGGCAGGATATTCCAATTCTACACTTATGCCGTTTGGTCTGAAATGTGCCCCTGCCACCTTTCAGGTGTTAATGGCATGAGTGTTAGATGATCTGGTAAGCAATTTCGCAACCGGATATTTAAATGGCATCATCATATGATCGGAGACCTGGGACCACCATTTCAGGAACTTGTCAATCATGTTAAGAGAGACTAGTGATCAACGGACTAAACTGTACCAACCACAAGTGTAAGATCAGCATGTCACAGCTGGAGTAGCTAGGACATGTCGTGAAGTGATGGTAACCAACCAAGTGTGGAACACACATCTGCTTAATCTGCGAGTGGCCTGCACCACGAACACGGAAACAGCCGAGACGATTCTTCGGCCAAGTTAACTGGCTACACCAGTATATAGAGGTGTTCGCTATGATCACCAACCCCCTCAACACACACCTCTCCCCATGATGTTTTGTATGGTCAGAGGAGGCAAACCGAGCATATGAGGACATCAAAACATGATTCAGCGAGAGTAAAGGACAGTCACACCTCGACATAACATGTTTGATCTACGTTCAAAGTGATGCGAGTCATGCGAGTCATGCGGGAATTGGCACAGTTTTATTTCAGCCCCGTGACGAAGGTGAAAAACTAGTCCTAGACTATACCAGCACGAAACTGGGGCCAGCTGAATACATATAGATATGATGTGAATGAGAGGGGAGTGTCTGGCGATAGTAGGCAATAAAACACTATTGACCATACTTTGAGTATTAAACATTTACATTGCGGACAGACAATTAATGCTTGCTGTGACTACACAAAATGCAAGATGGCCAGAGCAAACTCATGTGGTTGGTGCTGCTACTTCAGACATTTGATTTTACTGGGAGCACATGCTCGGGAAAGACAACCTACTTGTCTATGTGTTATTACGGTCTGCCTATGATGACATTGACTGGGAGACCCTCCTGCCCCACCCCCAAATTTCCAGTGATAACACGCCAGCCCCGGCATTGAACCAAAAAGGCAACGCAAGGGAGACAGAGCAGATACCCGACCTGTCCGCGGACGATATGCAGATTAGTGATAAACACACAACAGATGTTGCCAGAAGCACAAAACCACGTACGCACATGTGCACAAACGTTCAGGAACAAGTGGCAAGTGATAGAAGGGAGAATTGAAACTTGCCCTCCCCCCTGGGGATGATGGGAGATGGAGGCTGTATGTACCACCAGAGGGGAGAGATTACGTACTTAAATGGGCGCATGACAGCACAACAACCGGACACCCTGGAGCCGACCATACACAATGGAGCATAATTAAATACTACTATTGGCCCGGGTGAACACGTCAGGTAATGTAAACACTGTCACTGATGTAAAGTGCGTCCAAATCACGCCAGGCGACCGATGCACCCTGACGCACAGTATCTAGGGTTGGCCCAATCGTAGACTGACTGGCACCCCGGTAAGCTTACATCATAGACACTCCGCGCAAACTGGTTCACTATACTTCCCCTTGTTGAGGGACGTAAGTGCATACATTGCACTGGTATATTCACTGGAGGACTTGATGCAGAGCATCTATACCACATGAGTCACAAATTTGTTTGTTTGTTGCTAAAATAACATAAATTTAATAGCGAGCTCAACATTTGAGGAGAATTTACAACACATTAATATATTATGAAGTGCTTAAGGGATACATATTTACTAGGAATGGACAGATACCAATTCCGATACAGATGCATTGGCTGATAAACCCAAAATTGATATTGGTTACAATCGGTTGTGGTCCAAACAAATCACTTCATCAACCCAAATGATTTAATTATTATGGGAATTACAGCAACTTTGTCATCTTGCGAGACATGTTTTCACAAAGTATTTGAATTTTTTTGCAACAGAAAAACTATTTATTTTATTTNACTTTGTCATCTTGCGAGACATGTTTTCACAAAGTATTTGAATTTTTTTGCAACAGAAAAACTATTTATTTTATTTTATTATTTATTTATTAGTAACACGTGATTTGAAATTACTTAACGGATACAGTTATGACTAGCCTTGGTGCTGCTATACATTTAAGGCTATATAAGCTGTATCTGGCAAAATAAGAAAAATAAAATGCAATTCAATTTATAATACTGGTATCTGCTTTTGAGGTAGTTAAAATTCATTTGTAAAAAAGAATCATTTTACTGCTATAATATTTATAGTCACACGTNAAAAGAATCATTTTACTGCTATAATATTTATAGTCACACGTTTTCTATCATGCAAACGTAAAAAAAAAAAAACAATTGCGAAAGAAACACAACTGTATATGGACCTATCGCTTGCAGCATGACACTGTGCACGATTGAGAAAACATGTCAGATAGCATAGCTACTTGCATGTTGACGGGTACGAATTGGCAAAATTTTATTTCTAAACGTGAGCGTCTAAGTCTAATATTTGTTTTCTTTTCTTCTAAATTACTACAAAAATTGAATTTATTTCAAGCAGTTTGTGAGTGGCCGGACATAAGACGAGTAGAATTCACTTTGAACCACATATATTCTTTGTCAATACATAGATGATTTTTTTNGAGTGGCCGGACATAAGACGAGTAGAATTCACTTTGAACCACATATATTCTTTGTCAATACATAGATGATTTTTTTACGTGAACGTTTTTCATTGTGAACAAAACATTGCCAGTGAATGTTGGTCATCAAATCAGCTGAGCGCACGNTTTTTTACGTGAACGTTTTTCATTGTGAACAAAACATTGCCAGTGAATGTTGGTCATCAAATCAGCTGAGCGCACGTAGCATGAAATGCATGCTCTCGAATGAGGTCTCAACACCATCTTGATCATGTCGATGCCCTAAAATTCCATAGTTTTCTACTCTGTAGTGGGTTGGCACTACTGCGGGATGTTCAGAAGTTTGTAAACGACTTTTATTACATTTCTAGTTAGCTCAATTATCAGATTTCTAAATATGCAATAAAAAAAAATTGAAAACCCAATTTCTTTTTTTAAATTTACCAGTGGTTACTGTAACAAGAGATCATTTTATTTATAAGACAAAATAAATCTCTTGGGCATATAATTACATACACCATACTTTTTTTACAAGGTTCTTCATCATGATAGTTAGACCTACAAATGCTTTCAACAAATAAATTTGAAACATTTCATTACAGTACAAGATACTGGGTAAACAGTTGGCGTCTATTTTTAAAACTGTTAAAGTGCAAATGTGTTAATAAAAACTCTATAAATGTAAGTCTGTATACATATTTGTGGGATAATTTTTAGTCTGACATGGAAGGAAACAGAAAAAGTGAAGTTTGGGAGAATTTTAATGTTAAACAAGATGCTCCCCACAAAGCCATTTGTAAACTGTGTAAAGCGCATATTTCCCGAGGTGGTAAAAGTTTTGTGATCCTCGCAGACATCATATAAAAAATTACAAATGAAATTATTTGTGCCCACGGCAGCAGCAGCAGCGCTGCCATGAACGTTGGACAATTTGTTCCTATATAAAATATGCTCCATTTGTGATAATCTACCCCACTCTGGTGTTTATCATCATTTGAGAGCGTCCAGTATATTACGGTCGGAACTGCACGTCCCTCACGGCCTCTCTGCCCATGCCCCGTAGTGGTGTACCGGACTTAATGTGACGTAGATGTTATGGAGGTAAGTCGTACCATGCGACTCGGGCCGCCCAACCACTATGCCGGAGCGATCCCGTAAGGCTGCGAGCTGCTGTGCAACTAACCCCCTCCACTTCCTCAAGTGCTGCTCGCTGACACTGGGGTCTGCACATGTTCTTATGCTCCTGATCCTATTATACCATTTGGACATTTATAAGGGTCAGGGCCACAGGGAGAACAGGAGAGGTAATGGGGGGAGGGGGGAGGACTGTTTTCACAGCCACACACACCCCCTCGCCTACACCTTTTGTTGACGGGGGTAAGGCAGCCTCCACTCTCATCTTCCCTGAGCAGTCGTACCTGAACACACTTGACTTCACTGTTAAACAGCACACTGTAGAAAATCATTGTGTGGTGTGAGTCAAGCCAATCCTCCAGTGGAAAAGCCGCTTAGGAGTGTGACCAACCACGAGCAGCTAACACAAACACAATGTGACCAACCATGAGCAGCTAACACAAACACATGTGACCAACCATGAGCAGGTAACACAAACACACACACAATGTGGATTTTCTAAAAATTCTTGTTGCCTTTATTTTTATAACACTGCTATTTTAAGTTTATCAACTACNACACACAATGTGGATTTTCTAAAAATTCTTGTTGCCTTTATTTTTATAACACTGCTATTTTAAGTTTATCAACTACAGAATATGCTATTATTTGGTGACATATTACACCCACCCACACCAGCAAACCAGATGTTGAAGACATCACGTCTGCATGCGTTGCTTATCAGCATGCATCAGTTTTTTTTATTTTGGTCTCTTGAAAAACGATTCATACAGGTTACAATGTATTTCAGTTTTGACTTCGGTCTACATTCAATTTTTTTTTCCATTATGTATTTTAGTTATAAAATGTTTTTCCACAGATTGTTACGATTATAAATTACTCGTATGTAAATTTAGTATATCATTTCAAGAACAGTGGACACATTAAGTTTCCTCTATATAGTGAACATAGAAAGTAGTGATGGGACGGTTCCACAATTTTCCGGTTCCGGTTCTTGGTTCTGATACCGGTTCTTGTACTGGCTGACACTAAACTTGCACATTCACTTCTCAAACTTGTTTAAGGACTTTGAGAATAAGTGAGCAACCAACTTATTTACTTTGTCTCTAGATTTCTGCCANTGTTTAAGGACTTTGAGAATAAGTGAGCAACCAACTTATTTACTTTGTCTCTAGATTTCTGCCAAAACTGAGTCTTTCACCTTTATTAAAATTTTTTCTAACACAAGAGTAACAAAGTTTTTTTTCCAAACAATGTGTTTGTGTTGGGTGTTAACATGGTTTTTGAGGTTAGAAATGCCCTTTGACACGCCTCGCGAGATTCGTGAGCCACAGTGATTCGTTTAGCGTATAAACTGTGACAATTACAGTTGGAACTTTAATAACCACACCTTTGACATGTTTAAAATTTATCATGGTTCTGAAATAAATTTATTTCATTTTGAAAAAAAAAACTAAAACACGCGCTTGTGATGGTGCTACACAGTTAGGCAGTAGCTCAAAGCCTAGAGCAGTGTTGTAAAGACTAAAATTTATAATCTACCCTTCTGCAATCTTAAGGGCAGATTCAAGGTCGCTCGGACCCGCCAAATTTATTTTAGGTTGTGCGTTATTGTTGATATAGCGAAGCGTTTGCAATATTGAAACATTTTTCCGCGTCACATTACATTATTCGCTTGCAAAAAAGGTTGCATCGCAGCAAGAAACCATTGAATTAATGTGTTTAAATACAGTCAGATTAGTTGTAAGGAAAAAATATTCTTTTGTGTAGCAAATGAGAAATGATGGCGCTCTGTACGGTGCAGGTTTTCTAAATTAAATTACGAAACAAATTAACACACCACAAAATCTGTTTTAAAAGTTTCAAATATTGTCAAATACCCATTTACGACCACGTATCTTGTATTNACACACAATGTGGATTTTCTAAAAATTCTTGTTGCCTTTATTTTTATAACACTGCTATTTTAAGTTTATCAACTATAGAATATGCTATTATCTGGTGACATATTACACCCACCCACACCAGCAAACCAGATGTTGAAGAGATCAAGTCTGCATGCATTGCTTGTCAGCATGCATCAGTTTTTTTTATTTTGGTCTCTTGAAAAACTATTCATACAGGTTACAATCTATTTCAGTTTTGACTTCGGTCTACATTCAATTTTTTTTTCCATTATGTATTTCAGTTATAAAATGTTTTTCCACAGATTGTTACGATTATAAATTACTCGTAAGTCAGTAAATTTAGTATATAATTTCAAGACCAGTGGACACATTAAGTTTCCTCTATATAGTGAACATAGAAAGTAGTGATGGGACGGTTCCACAATTTTCCGGTTCCGGTACTTGGTTCTGGTACCGGTTCTTGTACTGGCTGACACTAAACTTGCACATTAACTTCTCAAACTTGTTTAAGGACTTTGAGAATAAGTGAGCAACCAACTTATTTACTTTGTCTCTAGATTTCTGCCAAAACTGAGTCTCTCACCTTTATTAAAATTTTTTCTAACACAGGAGTAACAAAGTTTTTTTTCCAAACAATGTGTTTGTGTTGGGTGTTAACATGTTTTTTTGAGGTTAGAAATGCCCTTTGACATGCCTCGCGAGATTCGTGAGCCACAGTGATTGCAAATCGCATATTTGACACTGTTAATGTCAACCTTGAAATTATTCCACACCTTTGACATGTTTAAAATTTATCACGGTTCCGAAATAAATTTATTTCATTTTGAAAGAAAAACGAAAACACGCGCTTGTGATGGTGCTACACAGTTAGGCAGTAGCTCGAAGCCTAGAGCAGTGTTGTAAAGACTAAAATTTATAATCTACCCTTCTGCAATGAATTCCCGTCTAAGTTCCAGCCTCAGACCCGCCAAATTTATTTTAGGTTGTGCGTTATTGTTGATATAGCGAAGGCTTTGCAATATTGAAACATTTTTCCGCGTCACATTACANGCTTTGCAATATTGAAACATTTTTCCGCGTCACATTACATTATTCGCTTGCAAAAAAGGATGCATCGCAGTAAGAAACCATTGAATTAATGTGTTTAAATACAGTCAGATTAGTTGTAAGGAAAAAATATTCTTTTGTGTAGCAAATGAGAAATGATGGCGCTCTGTACGGTGCAGGTTTTCTAAATTAAATTACAAAACAGATTAACACACCACAAAATCTGTTTTAAAAGTTTCAAATATTGTCAAATACCCATTTACGACCACGTATCTTGTATTNATTAACACACCACAAAATCTGTTTTAAAAGTTTCAAATATTGTCAAATACCCATTTACGACCACGTATCTTGTATTATTTGTCGAATTGAATCCTCTGGCTATAAGGGCTACATCATGGCCAACAGTGCACTTTTACTTTGTTTAANTGTATTATTTGTCGAATTGAATCCTCTGGCTATAAGGGCTACATCATGGCCAACAGTGCACTTTTACTTTGTTTAAATTGCCACGTAGCACCCAACTACTCCTTGCGAAGTGTAACGACTCCGCCACAGACGTGGGTACATTTTAATTAAAATATTAATACACGAGGATGCATAAATGTGGGTTTTATTTTTGTTTTGAACATAAACAAAGCCTAAAAAGTACTGTGCATGGTAGTACGAAAGAGCGCTTACCGGCATAAAGCCGTAATCACACCATTCTCCTTTTCGGCAGCATACAACAGGAAAACCAGACAATTTATTAATGTTGTGTTAATTTATCATTAAAGGGCAGTTATAGAATATTATGATGGTACTGCTAGCGAAGATTTAGACCTCATTTTGCGCTGAAAATAAGAGTAAACAACGACTTTAATACAAATACTAGTAGACAAGGTAAGGTTTGACTGATACAGACAACAAACAGTATAATCACCTCGGTTCCCGTTAGGTTCCTTCAAGAATTGGCAGTTCCAAGAAATCGAGGAACCAATCGTCCCATCACTAATAGAAAGTGTTCCTTTCAGATTCATACATGTACATATTACATTTTGTGTTCTTAGGTCAATATTAGTGTTTAAGTAAACTGACAATCTGTTGATTCACTTGTTATTAGTTTTATACTTCACTTTTAAGGCCTTTATTTGGCATTTTACCTTATTTAAAAAACTAACAGTGTTTTTGATTTAGATGATGAAGTGACTGAGTAATGAGAAAATTCGTAATACTGGTAGGTTGGGTTAATTGATGAAGACCTTAAACAACGGTCTACAACAGATACTGGACTTTGCAAGAGTAATAGAGTGCAACTTGGCATGGTATGCAGAAGGAACAGGAATGCAAACACACACACACTTTGTGCATCACCAGCCATCTGAAGCTAACTATCTAGGTTAGAGAAAGCACTGCTGGTGGGCTGATGCAAATTCCTGTGTTTTTTTATTGGCACGCGTTCCCAGCTAATTTATGCCAACAAAAAAGAGACAGAGAGAGAGATACACAGAGAGAGAAAGAGAGACAGAGAGATACACAGAGAGAGAGACAGAGATTGGCAGACACAGTGACTAGGAAACTGAAGCACTGATCAGGTCAGCACTATTAATATAATTATTTTGGAAGTTTTGGATAATACATAGTGAAACTGCAATACATGTACCTGAATAAGCTGCCTAACAGGACAGTTGATAGGAAGGTGCAAGAAGCACGTCCTGCAATCTTTGCTGAGGTACCAGTACGGCACGAGACTGGTGAACTTGTCCTGCGGCAAGCAGGAGCAATACCTACCACACAAACATACAATTACCACAAAATATACACTACATTTGTACAGTAGTTTCATCATGCACTGACACCAATTACGTACCAAAGTTAACATAACTTACCCACATATATAAACATTTAAAAAAATTCAATTCCATATAGGAATTAAAAAAAAACACCTTTTACTTTGCTGCAGTAATATAATTTTTTCTGTCGCTGTATTTCTGTACACATGGTAAGATAATTAGTCAATTTTTGGAAGGTACTGTACTTAATATTTGATGGTCACACTCAATATTTTAGCAGTAGCAGTACAATCTGAGAAGGCATATCCACAACTACACTCATTTGTAAAAATTACAGATGATAATGAAATGGATTGCTAAGGTGGACTTACACCATTCATATTAAAATAGTATCACATTATGAGCCTAAGCTCTCGGTAAAAGTGAAATCTACATAGGCCACAATTCAGAGGTGTAAACTTTAAATGAGGCAGAAAGAGTGTGTCACTGCAATAGGTGGAACATAACAGAGAGAGTAGTTGTGTGTTCTTGATGTGTATCTGGTGTGCTTTTGACTGCAATAGCTGAAAGAACCTATACTTATGACATTATGTGAGGAAGAAACACTGGATGACTTGAGGCAGGTCCAGCTTGATTGGTATTCCAAACCCTGAACCTCTACCCCGAGTCATTTTTAGGGTATGGCAGAGGTTCTGACAAGGTGCAAAGTATGTATATTCTTCAGTAAAGGACATCTGAGGAGTACGACAACATGAGAAGATTTATATGTCCCAATCTGTTAAATTATGCAGTCAAAGCACACAAGACAACCTTGCTAGGTATCCAAGAACACAGAGATGGACATTTCCCAGTAAACTGAATGCCAATGCATCAAGTGGGACTATAAGTATGGAGAAATAAAATGCACCCCAATTACCACTGCCTGATCAGTACAGTGTTAATTAGTGTAGACCAGGTGTCCTATAGTTTGAACATACAGTTTGAGTACTTCTATTTGAACAAATTTGAATAATCATTTTCACATATGAATTCCACTTCCTGAATACAAAATGAATGCATGAGATGAGAAGCCTTGTGAATATTCGAATGGCCACCTCGACTTTACACAGAGGTGACAAAAGTCATGGGATAGCAAATATGCAAATATACAGATGGCAGTAGTATCGCGTACAAAATGTATAAATGGGCAGTGCATTGGTTGGGCTTTCATTTCTAGTCAAGTGATTCATGTGAAAAGGTTTCTGACGTGATTATGGCCGCACGACGGGAATTAACAGACTTTGAACGCGGAATGGTAGTTGTAGCTAGACGCATGGGACATTCCATTTTGGAAATGATTAGGGAATTCAACATTTCGAGATCCACAGTGTCAAGAGTGTGCCTAGAATACCTAATTTCAGGCATAACCTCCCACCATGGACAACGCAGTGGCCGACCGCCTGCACTTAATGACAGAGACCAACGACGTGTGCTAGAATGGTCAGTGTTAACAGACAAGCAACACTACGTGAAATAACCGCAGGAATCAATGTGGGATATACAACGGGCGTGTCCGTTAGGACAGTGCGGCAAACTTTGGCTATACTGGGCTATGCCAGCAGAAGACAGACTCGAGTGCCTTTACTAACAGCACGAAATGGCCTGCAGCGCCTCTCCTAGGCTCGTGACCATATAGGTTGGACCCTAGACGACTGGAAAACCGTGGCTTGGTCAGATGAGTCCCAATTTCAGTTGGTAAGAGCTGATGGTAGGGTTCGAGTGTGCCACAGACCCCACGAATCCATGGACCCAAGTTGTCAACAAGGAACTGTGCAAGCTGGTGGTGGCTCCATAATGGTGTGGGCTGTTTTTACATGGAATGGACTGGGTCCTCTGGTCCAACTGAACCGATCATTGACTGGAAAGGGTTATGTTCAGCTACCTGGAGACCACTTGCAGCCATTCATGGACTTCATGTACCCAAACAACGATGGAATTTTTATGGATGACAATGCGCCATGTCACCGGGCCACAACTGTTCCCGATTGGTTTGAAGAACATTNTTCGCGATTGGTTTGAAGAACATTCTGGACAATTCCAGCGAATGATTTGGCCACCAAGATCGCCCAACATGAATCCCATCGAACATTTATGGGATATAATCGAGAAGTCAGTTCGTGCACAAACTCCTGCACCACCAACACTTTCGCAATTATGGATGTCTATAGAGGCAGCATGGCTCAATATTTCTGCCGGGGACTTCCAACGACTTGTTGAGTCCATGCCACGTCGAGTTGCTGCACTTCGCCGGGCAAAAGGAGGTCCGACACGATATTAGGAGGTATCTCACGACTTTTGTCGCCTCAGTGTAAAATATTAGTTTACATGATCACTAGAGCATCAAAACTATTTACCATCACAAATACGAGGCTCATCTACAAAGTAAGTTTCCCACACCGCCAACAGTTCGTAGACCATGCACTGCGAAAGGCAAGTGCGCATGCCTGGGAGTGAGGACGTGGTGATCATATGGGACAGGTGGCACT
Source organism: Clitarchus hookeri (assembly GCA_002778355.1). Taxonomy (NCBI): domain Eukaryota; kingdom Metazoa; phylum Arthropoda; class Insecta; order Phasmatodea; family Phasmatidae; genus Clitarchus; species Clitarchus hookeri. The sequence continues at coordinate 939,462 of NQII01000476.1, forward strand.
TCCCGATCGTTTGCAGTATCGCTGTAGTAGAGGCAGAATGTGGCGCAGATTGAAATACGTCAGCTATGTCACATGTATGGGTTTGGATATCATGAGCATGCAGACGGTGCGTCGTTGGCACAGGCAATTTTTTGAAGGTCATCAAAAGTTCATGGTGAGCACAATGGGAGGCCCTCCCTCATTAATGAAGACCTTGTGGAAATGGTGTGGCAGCGCATTGTGGAGAAATGTCACTTCATGATTACGGAACTCTGCAACCATTTCCAGCAGATATCCCGATCATTGTTGCACCAAATTGTCATGCAGCACCTGTGGTTCCACAAGTTGTGTGCTAGGTGGGTGCCGAAGAACCTGATACCGGAACACAAAACCAAATACATGGGATCAGCATTGAAATTTCTGCTGCAGTACCACGATGATGGTGACAAGTTCCTCGACTGCATCACAGGCAATGAAACGTGGGTTGCTCACTTTATCCTGGAAGCGAAGCACAAGTGGATGCATTGGTGTCACAGTGGATCTCTGTGCAGGAAGCAGACTGTGCCTGCACGGAAAATGATGTACACAGTGTTCTGGGACAGAAAGGGCATTCTGCTCATTAACTTCCTGGCTAGAGGTGATACGGTGAACGCTGATCATTATCAAACACTGTGGAAATTCCAGTGGGCCATTAAGAACAAGAGGCGCGGGATGCTCATTGCAGGGGTTGGGTTGATCCATGATAATGCTTACCCTCATACGGCTATCACACAACACATCTTCTGTAGAAGTTCCACTGGGAATCGGCTCTCGAGACCTCGCTGTTAAGAGCCACCCAAATCTCTTCACTCACTCACTCCATTGGGAGGTTTTTGACTATCCACTCTATTGTCCAGATCTCACTCACAGAGGTTACCACCCTTTCTTACACCTCAAGAAACTCCTATCTGGTTAACATTTTCAAAGTGACTAAGTGTTGCAGACGGCTGTCATACACTGGTCCCTATCCCAGGCAGCGGACTTCTATGACACAGGAATACAAATGTTGATCCCATGGTATAGTTCATTTCATATAAGAAGGCCACATTCTGACAGTCAGTGAGTGGCAACTTAACGTATTGAAAACAAACATCATGTCATTTACAAAATCCTGTATCAGCTAATGCACGAACAAACAGAAATCAATATTACATTGGCTATTCTGAGAGCAGTGCCGACGCACATAAACCAAGCAGAAAATACGCAGATAAGAAAGAGTTTGTAGATTAATTAATATATTTTATTTTACGTGGTCATAAAACAGTAGTTCTTAGTTTTAGAAACGAAACTTCGTGATAAAATAGTAATGTATAGGTGTTCAAAATTAGATGCACAAAAAAACGATCCGTATCCAGATGTAACGAAATAATCGAAACCTTTTTCACGCTTTCTGACTCTCCAAACAAGTACTGCCATCTTGTGAGGAACAGGCACATCATCTGTTGCAACATGCCCTTCCACGTTATCTGTTATCCATATCCCAAACTACACCCAGAAACATATTATAGTTTTATTGTTTTCAGAATAACGTATTTATGCGCATACACAAATGTTTTTATTTTCCCGCGAGCTCTGTATAATTTTTAAAGTAACATATATTTTGTGTACAGCGTTTACGAACGACCCCACACACGTCCACCAAGCTCCATTTACGAATGCAGTGCCACCCAAGCAGTTCACCAATTGCCACACGTAGCAGCACCTCCTGGACGCGCTGACTCGCCGCATCAAAGCCTATACTTGACACACTAGTTGATGGCGAATGGATACATAAATGAAAAGGAGCGGCGATAGTCAACTGTCAGGAAAGTGGCCTTCTTATATGGTACACAGTATATGACAAGTGTCCCAATTCTGCTGGTGAGTATGGTGGGAAGTAGCTCAAAGATTGCTGCGTCTGTTCCAATAAATGTTTCTAGGTAAATGCGTTATCTTTCTGTTTAAGGCCCTCAGGAAACTTACTTTCTGGATAAATCTTGATATTAACGTAAACAATAATAATGTGACCAACATGAAAAGAAACAGCAAAAAATGAAATGTACATATCTATGGTTAATGACTACATCTTTTTCCAGCTGCATATCTTGGGGTTGCAATAAAGCAATAAGTAAGGTGATTGCCTAGCCTACGAGTATAAACTTTTCATGTTCAAAATGCAGCTTTTTAAAATACAAATTTCTTTCTCGTAACAACCTTGTTAAATACAATGAAACAATACTTAATTTTCTGTGTATGCAAGGAAGGTACAGCAAACAAGAGTACAAAACAAATGCACCAAAGCTACAAGTAACGTTACTTATTTAAGTTGCAATTAAAGTTGTCTATACTTATCCAGCAATCATCTGATTAATATCCCATTGCCATGTAGTAACATGTAGGTCTGATTAACACAAAACAAAAATACTTCCCAAATGTTATTTAACATGGAAAATTTTAAAACTTTACCTACTGGGTAACCACATACACAATATTTTTGGGGATTTAACATTAACTAATGTGTGTAAGGCCAATAAAACAATGGTATTAGGCTGAGGAATGAAACATTTTGCCCTATACGAAAGTCTTGAAAATATGTCTCACGAGGCTTTATCACACAGGTATGCAACATCAGCAGGCATGTTTTACAATTGTGATAAAACTAGTTTTTACAGTGCAACAGTCATCTTAACTTGAAAATTCATATGAGTCTTGTTCTAGTTTCTGTAAAATATAAGGGTGTTTTGTTCACTAATATATGTATGTTTACGAGTGTTTTCTTTACAGTTTGAATTTTACGTAATGTGTAGAAGTACATTTTAATTTTAAATACATTATATTTTAACATACTACACAGTATCTTGTGTTCATGGATGGATGTAAGAAAAAGCATATATCTTGACGTGAACCAGGCGTTCACGGTTACCTTTGTGCCCACTGTAACTGCCGCAGTAGTGTCCTCCACTCCAGATGCACCATACCAGCGCACATGTGTGCAAGAATGATAGTGTGTTCAGTGTATATCAAGTGTATTTGTCCATGTGTCATAGTGCACTGTGTCATTAATTATTCAGTTTAACAATTTAATCATTATTATTTACCAATATAGTTTCGTCAGTATAGTGCATTAGTGTTTAGTATTTATTCAGTATTGATGTATACCATAATTATCGTGTGTCAAAACAGTCATCACATACATAGCCAGCCAGGGACATGTGACATTTTCAAGTTGGCAATGCAGTGGCTGCTACGAGTCAATACTTATATTTAATATTAATATAATGGTGTTTTATTATGTAAATACAAGGGTAATTGTGTTTTATTATGTAAATTGTGTTTAATTATGTTTATATAAGGTATATCATGTTTACATCTCATTAGCATTTTAAGTCGCATTTGTTTCATCTCTCCACCGCTAGGTGTCGGCCGTGCTTAGGTGGCGCGAGCCGATGCATTGCTGAGTACAGTAGGCCACATCACTTCGGCGCGAGCGGACGTGGTAAGTCTCTCGTTTCACAAGAACCTCGGCACCAGCCTCTCAGGNCTGGGCTGCTGACCGAACGACCCAAATAATCTCATTAGCTCACCGTAGAGCTGTGGCGCCGGGCAACTTAATAATCATTACATTCCAACTATGGTAACCGATCGCGTCAATCTTAATTTCGTAATAAGACAAATAAATACTTTAAAAGATTTAATTGGTATGTTTTAAGTAAACACTTACATATGTAAACAAGTTTATGTAATTTATTGGTATTATTACTTATAATTTGTTGTTCAAACATTTTTGAGTATTTCCACGAATTTGCAGTTGACAACATCGTTTTCTGCCATCTTTATTTTCCTGGCTGCNAATTCAGGCGTGCGCAGCGGCCATACAGCTCGCAATTTCATAATATCTGACGGTGTGTTACCAGAACCCCTGGGCTGCTGACCGAACGACCCAAATAATCTCATTAGCTCACCGTAGAGCTGTGGCGCCGGGCAACTTAATAATCATTACATTCCAACTATGGTAACCGATCGCGTCAATCTTAATTTCGTAATAAGACAAATAAATACTTTAAAAGATTTAATCGGTATGTTTTAAGTAAACACTTACATATGTAAACAAGTTTATGTAATTTATTGGTATTATTACTTATAATTTGTTTTTCAAACATTTTTGAGTATTTCCACGAATTTGCAGTTGACAACATCGTTTTCTGCCATCTTTATTTTCCTGGCTGCNTTCAAACATTTTTGAGTATTTCCACGAATTTGCAGTTGACAACATCGTTTTCTGCCATCTTTATTTTCCTGGCTGCTTGCAAACGGGTGCCCACACCTAGACGAGTAGTAGTTTGTATACAAAGCTCGTATAGGAAGACATGAGAAGTGTTCAAGAATAGCAAATATGCCTTTCAAACAGTAAGACAGGTGGTTCATTTGTATATGAATGAAAATTCGAACATAAGGCCCCAAGATGGCAGTGTGCCTAGTTTACAGCCACGCCCTAATTCAGTCTTTACAATGAGTTTTGGCATGTTTACAAGTGGCGAGAACAGGAGAGTATGTAAAATCCACTTAATGTCATTGGAAAAGACCATTTTGGTGATGGTAGCATATTGCTCTGAGCAACTTCATCTTAGTCCCATATATACATCTCCACACGTTAGATTATTGCTCTGTTTGTTACAAGGCAAGGCATGTGAACAGTCACAATATCCTCAAACAGTACACCAGGCTCTTCAGGAGCTCTAAGGCTGCACATTTCGTATTTATGGATGAAAACAATTCACACTATGCTACATTGGTGAATTACTATCGAGAAAATCAATTGCTCTTTTAGATTGGTCTGCCAGATCCTTGATCCCAACCCTATCAAGCATATTTCAAACACATTTGGGTGCTGTATAATGGGGCACCCAATAACTCCATGAATTATCCAGAACAGATGTGTGACTTTTGAACAGTAACAGAATTTCACATCCCAAGAACTGGCCGGCTATCTTGTTCCCAGCATGACAGGTTATTGTACTATGTGTTTCACTGTCACATCATAATGATTCTCTAAATTCTATTTCAGCAATGATGGAAAGATTTTGAGAGCCAGTTGAGTGGTGACATGACACAAACGAAACTAATAACGCACCATAAACAAAATCCTGTATCAGCTTATACATTAACAAATGAAAATGTGTGTTAAGTTGGTTATTCTTACAGTTATGACTACGCACTAGAGATCAAGGAGGATGTGCAGACATAGAAGCGCTGTTAGACAAATCAGTAGTATATTTTATTTTACATGGTCATAAAACATATGTTATAAGTGTGATAAACTACACTTCATACTAAAATAGTAATGTGTAGGTGTTTGTTTTGCATTGCTTCTCCAAGATACATAATACAGCAGAATCTCTATTTATTGACCCCATTTATTTTATAGTGATCATCTTTATATTTTGACTCGCTTTTGAAGAACCATAAAAATTTAAGTAAAAAAAAACAGAAAATGCTGAGCAAACAGCAGCATATTTTGACATGCCAGGGCCAACAACAGTGGTCAATGTTGGGGCTAAGTCCATGAGAACACTTCGCAGGCAATGAATGACAGTTATGCTAACTGCATTAGCAGATGGAAGGAAGCTGCCTCCTTGTACCATTTTCAAAAATGGCAAGGGAAAAGCCATCTAATGTTATCTTTACAGTTTAAGAAAAGGGATGGATGGACTCTTCCATGGTACTCGACTGGATTAAGTGTGTGTGGTATGGGAGACCAGGAGCATTACTGGGCCAGAGGGGCTTGTTCTGGGCTCATTCCGTGGCCATGTTACTCCAGAGGTGAAGACTTCTTTGCAGAGGGAAAATACAGACCTTGTTATAGTACCAGGTGGGATGACATCCCAACTGTACATGGCAGTTAACACGCCATTCAAAGACAAAATGAGATCTTTGTATAGTGACTGGCTTCTAAGAAACCACCATCACTTGACACAATCAGGGAAAATAAAAAAATACAGTTCACACAACTTCCTGGATTTCAGCAGCATGGCAGAGCATTTCTGCCGAGAGTATTTTGAAAGGCTTTAAAAAATGCTGTTATCTCCCATGTTCTAGATGGTAGAGAATATAATTATCTGTGGAATGATGTCAGTGAAGAGGGGAGAAATACTTTGAGAAAGAAAGCTGCTCTGAAGATAATTATGCATCTGCATCAGAATAAAACACGTGCTATACTTTTAACAAAGTGCTATCTATGCTTTTAAGCTCTACTTTTTTTTTTTTTAACTGTAGGAGTAGGCATTATGTGTGTGTGATGTGTATCATTAAAGGTAGTGAGTTAATGCATATTTTATTATTTTCCATGTGTTCACTTTGTAATGTTTCCGCGGGCTAGTTGTGCGATATTAAAAATATTATATCTGCCTCACAGTGGGCGCCATCTTGTAAAAGTGCGGGCAGTGCGTTCGTTAACACGTTATTTAAAATAATGCAGCCTCGCGGCTGGGCGCCATATTGTAAAATTCCCGCGGGCTAGTTACGATATGTTATTGCAGCCGCACAGGTGGGCGCCATGTTGTTAACGTTCGGCACTTGTTACTGCCGACTGTTTTCGTTGCCACGGCTTGCTCAGAGGTAGAAACACGAGACTCAGTTAATTGAACACTAGTTACTTAAGAAAAAAGTTCCAGATTAGTTTGATATATATATTTTATTTAACATTCTGCAACACAGTTCACAGACGCACAGATGGAGTTTCAGTATGCAGAGTACGAACCTTTACCATTAAATATACTATTGCAGATAACAGTGCCACAGTCGTATACTTAATGATGTTCTTAAAAAACTGACCCGAAGAAACTTAAAATGCAGCTACCTCCCACACCGACTGAGAATTGATATATTAAAGTCTAGTTGCCGATGTGGGGGTTCTAGTCCTGCCCGAACGCGGCCTAGGCTAGCATTGCATGATACTTCTCGACTGCGCTGACCTGCCCTCACGGGCGACGTGAAGTAACTCTCCCTGACGACTGACTTGAATAAGACTGCTCTTAGGGCGACAGACAGATGCCCTTTTTGTGCTGCCTATCACCCCCCTCTCCTGAGATAAGCGCCCGGCATCTGCCAGCAGCGTCATCTAAAACTGCACGTATCCCGCTCTCAACACGTTATCGATACTGCGTTGTCAACAGAAACGAACCTCTCGTACAACAAAAACTTGTTGACGTTGCCTGAAACTGCGCCGAAGGAACTAAAACTTGTTGACGTTGCCTGATCCACAGAAACGAACTAATCTAATTAATGCTGACGTTTACCAAAAAACCAAACTTCGAAACGAAACACAACCCAGACTCCTGATAAAACGTAAACCGGCAAACATCCTCCCGATAATCTACAAACGTACACGTCTGCCGGATAAATTATCACGGGAACCGAGCCACCACGGCTTTAAACTTGAACCCGATAAAAATATTACCAAGCTTTCCAAAGCTTCATACACACAAAAGAATTTTACACCAGAGTCCCGAAAAATTACGAATATTGCGTCATTACAACTTTCAAAGTAAAGTGTTGTCTTCAATTTTTTTTAATAGAATGTTGCTGAATCACTCATAGATAGTACATGTGTTTACACATTTGAATACAAAGATTATTCTCTGAGGGAAACTATTTTGTCTTGCAGGTCACTTACAACTAAGCCAATCCAAGCGCACAAATGTTACACAAGGCTCATAATGATGTAAGTGGATAAGGGCCCTAGTCAACTATTTCTATACATAGTCGCGACTGACATTGATGCATTTGTCCCACTGCTTCATTAACTTGAACCCCTGGTGATAAATGTCCGTGTTCTAAGAACGGATGTACAACTGTTTCAACATCATCACTAGTAGTGAAACAACAACATCCAAGTGTCATCTTTAACGCAGGGAAGAAGTGGACGTTACTGGGTGCCAGGCCAGGACTGTAGGGGGTGTGGTCCTGGCGCTCCCAACCAAGGTGGCAAAATGGTTCGCTGCTGCAGCTGCCATGTCGGGTCTTACATTGTCATACAGGAAGATGACTTCTGCTGTGAGATGGCCAAGTCTCCTAAGCCGAATGTCTTTTTTAATCAAATCAGTATCTTGCAGTAGCGTTCAGCAGTGATCAATTCCCTCTCTCCTCATCCTGTTCTCCCTCTCTAAAAAATCCAACAAAAGAACCCCTTTGGCATCCAAAAATATAGGTAAAAGCACCTTGCATGCTGAGGGGGTTGTCTTGAACTTCTTTCGGACGGAGGATGTTGTATGCTTCCGTGCAACAGAGGCGGGTTTGGACTTGGGAGGTTGAAACGAAACAAAACTTTGTGTGGGGAGTGCACCCAGGGCAAGGCGACACCCACCTAATGATGGTCTTTCCAGCTGGGACCCGTAGGTGACTGTCATCCCCGGGCATGACAGGAAATGAAATCCTAGAATGAAGCGGCGCTGGAATGCAAGGGCGGGGGAAACGGGAGTACCCCGAGAAAACCCGCCGGCAAGCGGCATCGTCCAGCACGATTGCCACATGCGAAAATCCGGGAGTGAACCTTCCGGGGATCGAACCCGGATCGCCGCGGTGGGAGGCGAGGGCCCTGGGCACTGCGCCACCGCTGCTCCCTTGGGAGGTCAAATCATGGATCCAGCTCTCATCTCCAGTCACAATTTGGAACAGAAACACATTTCTCTCCACCTCGTAGAATAAGAGATGCTCCAGGCTTGTTTCCATTCTTTGTGACTTGCGGTATGGTGTTAGCTGACGTGGCACCCACATGATGACATTACAGTACTGCACGATGTAATGGATGATTTTATGGGCTGGAACATGGCTGATACCAGCTTCAGTGGTGATGTGATCCACTATCACATGCCAGTCTTGTTGGATTAGCTCATACATTCATCTGATAATAGTCGCTTCTCCAATAGCTGTTGCTTGGTGCCCTGGTCTCACATCATCCAACACAACTGCTTGCACCTTCACAGCACCATTTGTGTCGACTTGACGTCAGGAACATACACTTCCACTGGAAGGCAAAGAATTTCAGCAAAAGGGATCTCACATGCCCATTAGTGGTGAACAGCCTACACTTCTTCCTTTGTTGAAAATTTTAATACACACCTTGACGCGTCCCGCGTCCCGAAAGATATTCTTCGTTAGAAGGCACACTCTGTCGAAACTCGCAGGCTGGCTACCGCAATAAATATTAAGGGTTTGGCGAGCGTGTGAGAAGAATGGCGCCAGGATTCCAAGGCGGAACGAACACGTGGTGTAGGGGCCACATGCGGAGGAAGACAGACGCAGCTGCGTCTCGCAGCTACAAGGAGACACTAAGCTCACACCAGCAGCTGTGTCTCTCCCGAGCCGGCTACCGCAATAAATGAGGAGAGCTTTTTTGGCAAGCGTGCGAGTATAATAGCGCCGCGATAACCGGAGGCAGAAGGAACACTGCGCCGACCAAGGGGCCCACCAAGTGTCCCAGCACGTGCCGGGCGGAGCACTTAAACTTCTATGCCAGAATCGAGGGACGACGCCGGGCCCACGTACGGGTAGCCGGAGCACCGAACACGTTTCACGACCCAGAGGACGCGGCGGTCAGCCCGACCACGTGCAGAGATGATGCGAGTTTAATATGGTGAATGAGCTTACAAAAACACGAGGAAAAGGGAGGAACGGGGCAGTCGGCCGATGTGAAGCGCGGAGTGGCGCCGGGAGGAACGCGTTCGAGGGAAGGCATCGAGACGTCAACACCGGTCGGCGAGGACCTGTCGTAGCCCAGGCGTCGCAGTCCGTCCACCAAGTGACGGAGCGGTCCCGAGGTCGCCGGCTGGGAGATGGACCATCGCCTCGAGACAGCCAAGTAGAGACATGCAGGAAGTGTGACGAACCTTGCTCCCCACGACACAAATCGCCGCGTCAAGCCCTACATAGCCTACGTAGCTAGGGGGGGGGGAGAGTTGTCTCGTGTGTTCCTGTAGAAGTTAACCTGTTAAGCGAAAATAAAATTGACCTATGTTAACTCGCAAGGAAGGTGAATTTATTTGGTAAATTGGACCTAGGGATAGTAGCGTCAACATATTCCTACACCCTGACACTGAGGGTTAGCATCAATTGCTGGCGCCTTACGCGGAGAGCAGAATTAATACCTACTCATACGCCATAGCACTGGGGAGGTATCAACCTGTTCTCTATGCTTGCCAGGCACGCACTGTTCCATTATCCCATCTGCAACAAACAGCAATGTGCCAGCACCACCAGGCATGCACTCTTCAGTTGTCCTGTCTTTAACACAGCACTGCGCCTGTGCCACCTGACGAAGGTCGTACACCCCACAACAAATAAGGAAGGATACTTGTGTAAACGCAACACATTGACAGCCCGCCAGTTCTACACGTTCTCCGGAAATAAAATGGGAAAAAATATTTTTTCCTACTAGCCCCCAGACTACATTATAGGTGTATTACATTTCCCCCCCCCCCNAGCCCCCGTCAACCTTGTTTCCAGAAATTAAAAAAGCTGAAAGGAAAAACATATAAGATGAGATTAAATTGAAGTAAATTGCAGAAAAGGAATTCAATGGGTACTTCTAAGCATTAAAATTGTGCTGGGATTGATGTATCACAGCAGGAGATTACTTTTAAGGAGATGAGACTCTGCAAAGTTATTATGTAAGTGTACAATTTGTAATTTTGGGAACTTTTATAGAGTGCAGATCTGGACTTTGCATGGGACAACTATGAAGGCAAAAGCAAAAGGCTGAAAGTAGCAGTATAAGACTGGCAAATAAGCAAGATAAAGAAAGATACTTTAAGAGCTAGGATTGTAAGAAATCACAGATAACCAAATAGTAGTTCAAACGTACTACTAATGTGAAGCAAAACAGGTTGCGAGAAAGATTATAATCAACATAGTCACCACCTATGAAAAGGTGCATAATATGAAAGAAGAAAAATATGAAGAACAGGTGAAACCTTGGCACCATGCAAAGATGGAAGAATGGTGAATGAACAAATATACATGAAAATGGCAACAGCTAGTTAAGCCTACAAAGCCTTAGGCTGGGAACTGTACATTACAGTACTTCACAACATATTCAATATGTAACACTTAAATATTTCTGTATATTAAAATTATATGGCGTGGGATTCTCCAAGTTGGTATGGCAGATCAGTTGATGTAACATTACATCTGAATGTTAATTTAGTGGCACGAAACTGTATCTGTTCAAAGTAAAGGACTTCCTGAAGTAATGATGTCAAATATAACTTTGGTAGGAGCCTGTAAATTAGTTATGCCACATGACACATACATACCTATTGACCAGAGAAATTGCCGACACCTGAGTCACTTTGGCACTTCCTGGGCCATCCACATAATATGGCTCCAGTTCCTGTTCATAGAGTTCACTCTCAATCTCCGCTTCCTTTGGTTCCTTGCGTGCTTTTGTACGGCCAATCAACAGCTGCAAGAGAAAAATATGGCAGTCTACAATTTTCCATACAAAATGGGTGGATGCAGCACGGCAATACCTGCAGCACTAAATCACACGGTAAAAACAGCATTTTCATACAAAATAATTCAATAGTACTCTATGTGAATACCTTGGAGAACTTTGAAAGTTNCGGCAATACCTGCAGCACTAAATCACACGGTAAAAACATCATTTTCATACAAAATAATTCAATAGTACTCTATGTGAATACCTTGGAGAACTTTGAAAGTTGTATGGTGAAGCAGTGCATTTTCACACTGCAATCATTATGTTGATCAACAATTTCTTCACTAAGAGAAATAAATGCTCATAATTCTCACACTTATACAGGTNCTGTATGGTGAAGCAGTGCATTTTCGCACTGCAATCATTATGTTGATCAACAATTTCTTCACTAAGAGAAATAAATGCTCATAATTCTCACACTTATACAGGTAACTATATCCTCAAGAACGAAAATCTTTCCTTGATGATAAACTGCCAGGACTAAATCTTTTCCTTAAGCATTGGCACCAATTAAGATGTGGTGGATTTGCCACTAAGACAAAGATTAGAAACAAAATCCAAGATGTACACCTGGATATGCAGAAATTTTACTGAACAATTGTTTAATATCTCTGAGGTTAGCCATCTTCTGATTGAGAAAACCATGGGAACCCAATCATAGATTTAAAAGTGTCCAGTTATGTTCGGGAAAATTCATAAAATGCACTGACAACAGGATTGTATCAGCACCAATCTTGCAATGGATTTTAAGTACTTGAAACTCACACTTATCATATTTCATTGCACAATGGTCACACCATAATTTTTAAGTGCTGAAGAGTAAAAAAAATGCTAATTTTATGGCACTGCAGCTGAGGCAGAGCATGTAGGGACATACCCTACTCCAAATGCCTCCACACAAACAAATTCACTTTGAAGGTTATTCCATCAGCTGCTACTTCACAAAGCATAGAGGGGACAAGTCGACGCGACTGAAGCCAAGGCACGTTGCAGCCTATGCATTCCGCAACTTGATCCCTGGACTCAACCTTATCTCCCATGGCAAAGGGAAATACAGAGGAACCTGGGATTTTAGGTAGAAGTGTCTATTTCCTGGCAAAAGATGTTTTGATAGTAATTAAAACGGAACTGCTTTAAATAACGATTCACTTTTGGAATCTTACAAGTTTATTAATTAATGACAAATTTTCATACGCCAAGGTTAACATAATCAAGATCCATCATGGAAACAACTAATAAAGTAAGTCCTCGGATTAATGAACATTTGTTTGAAGGACACTTGCTATAATGAACACATCATATTTGTTTCCCTTGATTTGTAAAAGTACAAGACACTTTTTAACGAGCGTTCCAGAGTTGCTACTTTAATCAGGCCGGGAGTCACATTCCTGGACAGCCTGTACCATGCGTCGCGTTGTGTAAACACGCACTGCATGCAGCATTCTTCTATACATCTGGCCACCCCTTCCTGATCACCTATGTTTATGCACATGCACATAAAAGGTGGAGCTTATATTATCACCTGTCAAACGGTCACAGTGCATTCTCGCAGCCATTGAAAACATAAAACCACTTTTTTTTTTGCCCTTGGGAAGGAACGGGAAAATTAATTCCTAGCAATTTTGTAACAGGCCATTTTCCTATTTAAGTTATTTTCATTACACTGTTTGAAGATTGTTTGCTACATTTAATAATTGTTATCTTGTGCAGTAGAATGGCTACACAATAGGCAGGGACTGCTTAAAAGAAACGCCAGCAATAAGTTACTCTTGCCATAAAAACGGATGTGGTGCAAGAGTCAGGTCTGTGATGTTCAGACATTACACTAACACTTGATTTGCCAAAATCTACCGTCGGCACAATCTGCGAAACCGCTGACAAAATCAAAGCAAGCATTAAGCCATTGTGTGCTGCAAAAGTTACTCGTACTTGTAGCTCTGTAGTGGAAGCAATGGAGAAAATATTAATTGTGGATTGATGACCAGATGCAGTGAAATGTTCCACTTAGCTTGGCACTGATACAAAGCAAAGTTCTGTCTCTCTAAAAGTTGTCCACGGAAAAAAAGGGAAGGTTAAGCAGGTGAAACTTCCACTGCCAGCCGCAGGTGGTTTGATAACTTTAAAAAAATGCCACAACTACCACAACATCAAAGTGACAGGTGAGTCTGCAAGTTAAGACAGCGTTGAGGCCAAAGTTTTTATCACACAACTGCAGAATATCGTTGAAGAAAGAGGGTACGCATATAAACTAATTTTCAACATTGATTAACAGGGTAGTTATGAAAACGCATGCCAGCCAGGACCTATATATTTCGCAGGAGAAGACTACACCTGGCTTTAAAGCAGTCAATGACTGTGTCACTACGTTGGTTCGGGAAAATGCATCGGGTGGTTATAAAATGAAGCTACTTTAATTGCCCACTCTGTCTTACCGATCCACAAGCCTTGAAAGTATTTTCCAAGGACTACCTGCCTGTTATCTACAAGGCGAACAAAAAAGCTCGGACAAATGGTTTAATGCTTTGCGAGTGGCTGACACTGCTGCAATACCGGAATGGAATGCTTACTGGGCTCTCAAAAACCTTTAGTTCAAGATTCTACTTCTTGTCAACAATGCTCTTATCACATACTGTCACCACCGATGATGTGCATGAAAATGTCAGTCAAAGTTGTCTTCCTGCCCAAGAACAAAACTGTAAATGTAACGGTCGGACGAAGAGAGTTTAATTTCAACCCACAGCCTCGATACAGCCAAAAGATCAGGGCGTCTTCGCAGCCTTCAAGACATATTATCTACGTCTGACTCTTACGACAGACCCACAGCCCCGATACAGCCAAAAGATCAGGGCGTCTTCGCAGCCTTCAAGACATATTATCTACGTCTGACTCTTACGACAGACCCACAGCCCCGATACAGCCAAAAGATCAGGGCGTCTTCGCAGCCTTCAAGACATATTATCTACGTCTGACTCTTACGACAGACCCACAGCCCCGATACAGCCAAAAGATCAGGGCGTCTTCGCAGCCTTCAAGACATATTATCTACGTCTGACTCTTACGACAGCAAAGGAAAACCTGGCATCTGGAATGTTTGGCATTCCTTAAATATCCTGAATGCAATCTGAAACATTGCCAAGGCCTGGCAAGAAGTGTTTCGGAGTGCTTGCATGAAGTGTGCCAAATATGTTGCCAGAGTGTGAAGCAAATTTTAAAGGACTTGAAGATGTGACACAGGGAGTCAACCAGGACATTGTCAGGCAAGTAGGTTTTACCCACATCCAGGCAGACAACACTTATGAAGTCTTCACAGTCCCTGTCGAGAAGCTCAGCAATGAGGAGCTACAAGAACTTGTTGATAATCCTAATGCCTATGACAGTGATGATGATGATGATGATGATGATGATNCAATGAGGAGCTACAAGAACTTGTTGATAATCCTAATGCCTATGACAGTGATGATGATGATGATGATGATGATGATGATGATGAAATGCCTCGGCCTTAATGGGCAGTTAACCACAAAAGTGATGGTAGGGGCATAGCAAATTGATAATGCCTGTCAGCTTTTTCAGGATAACAATCCTGACACAGCTCGTAGCTCAAAAATGAAGAGAGGTAACTTGGAAATACTTGGAAATACTCGCAGCCTACCAGGAAATTTACAGTGAGAAGAAAAATTAGAGCACAAAGGTAACAATACTACANCAATGAGGAGCTACAAGAACTTGTTGATAATCCTAATGCCTATGACAGTGATGATGATGATGATGATGATGATGAAATGCCTCGGCCTTAATGGGCAGTTAACCACAAAAGTGATGGTAGGGGCATAGCAAATTGATAATGCCTGTCAGCTTTTTCAGGATAACAATCCTGACACAGCTCGTAGCTCAAAAATGAAGAGAGGTAACTTGGAAATACTCGCAGCCTACCAGGAAATTTACAGTGAGAAGAAAAATTAGAGCACAAAGGTAACAATACTACANACTTGGAAATACTCGCAGCCTACCAGGAAATTTACAGTGAGAAGAAAAATTAGAGCACAAAGGTAACAATACTACACACATTTTTTTTCCACCCATGGAAATGGCAACCACTTCTGATGGCAAGAAGCATGTGTCTGGTAAAATGAAATGGAATGAGTGGCTG
The DNA here is from genome assembly GCA_002778355.1 of Clitarchus hookeri. NCBI lineage: Eukaryota > Metazoa > Arthropoda > Insecta > Phasmatodea > Phasmatidae > Clitarchus > Clitarchus hookeri. The sequence goes on from NQII01000476.1 coordinate 955,103, forward strand.
TTATTAATTTTCGTAAGTTCCATATTGTATTTTTACAGTTTAGTTTTCTTTGTAAATGTTATATCTAGTGAAAGTATTTAGGTTTTTCTGCACTAAACATAATTTTCAAAGGTTTAAACCTTAGACAATGTTTCAATGAGAGTTAATTTATGGCCGTGCACAATAGCAATATTAATTGTTGGTGAAAACCTCTTTGCACAAATCATTTCCGGAAAATCAGTTGTGATTTAACTGGCAACCCCTCGAATATGACATGATGAGAAACGTGCATTGTCATAATGAAAACAGATAAGGTTGAGATTATTTTGCACTTTGTGGATGTTATATTTTCTGTAGATTTTAGAACTAAAATATGTTTTACATGTTTTATGTTTTTATTGTGCAAAATGTGATATTTGCTGAACACGGCTGATCACGACTTTTACACAAGTGACACTGCTGTCCATGTGACTCTGGCTGTTGGGCGGGACATGAAAATTGCTGCACTGTAAAATATTGTCAAAAAAAGATTATAACTTTTTAACGTCAACTATCTCTTGACGCGCCACGGGCGTCTGCTCTAGCCAATACCGATATCTGCCAATCTAGATTGGCACAGGCCTAGAATTTTGTATAATGGACACTTCTTGGAACTGTAAACTGTCTGTTTATTGAGGTCTTACTGTATTACAACTATTTTATTGCCATGCTCAAATTAATAAAGTGCACTCTTTTCCACAGAAAACCTTAAGGTTTATACATACTTTACAAAAATTATATACATAATGGCACTTTTCCTTACAATCTCCAAACACACACATTTTAAACAGTCTATTTTCACAGGCCAATACAGTGCAGTCTGTATTAATTAGCACAAAATTGAAATTTTAAACAGTTTCCAATTTTATCAGATACTGTATATACAAATTATACAGCTTTAAATTATTTTTCAACTAAATCATATTTTTTTAAGAAGTGCATTTCTTCACAATAATGTTAACTAGAACTGCAAAAAAAAAAAAAAAAAAAAAAAAAAACTAATACACCAACCTTTTGGAGGGCTTCTTCAATTGCTCTATATTTGCTAAGCCTAGCAGTAAAGCTGAAATTATCTACTTCACACACCATCATGTAATACTCGCTTGTCTTGTGCCTTGCCCTTCCCTTGGACTGCACGTATGATCGGTAGTTTTCTGGGTGGTCAAATTTCACCACCATGTTACACTGAGGAACGTCAATGCCCTCCTCCAGCACAGATGTTGAGAACAGTACATTGATCTCATTCTGATTGAATCTGTAACCCCAAATAATATACAGATATACCTGCCAACCAATGTCAACTAACCCAAGTTGATTAAAGTAAACTTCATAACTAAGGCAGATAGCAACAAAATATACATTTATTTTAGGAAAAAAATCTTAATGTTAAAGTCACAGCACACATAGACCTCATATGTAATGTTCAGCAGAGTACATTTCACAGGCCTAATCAATTTGAAATTTTGAACCACGAATGTGACGTGTACCTCTGAATAATACATATGCTGAAGTAACTATTAAAAAATTCAAATATTACAAAATGTAACCAAAAAAAACTTTTCACCAATACCTTTAAAAAATGACCAGAAATGTTTCCAATTTTATACATATTTGGAACATTATTACGGTTAATATCTAATATGCACTTAAATGTTAGTTTTTAATCACAATTTCAACCAAAAATATACACAAGTACCTTATTTTATACAAGAGATTCCCACAAGTGTTAACTATCACATACATTCACAGGACAAACTAATAAATTGCAATGGTAATTCACATAATCGTCTTGCACGATTATGAGCAAAGCAAGCACCTGCAGATGGAACACTGCTGCTCACTTTCCAGTTTCAAGAACAAGTAGGGCTGCACACAACTTGCATCAGACACATTACCACTACACAAGATAAACATTGAATTACTTGGAGAAATCCACATACGCACAAAGGTTTCTTCATGAACCATTTTGCTAACAACTGGGCAACTAACTCAAAGGTTATGAAGTACTCTTTGTAATCATACCTACAGAAAAATAAATGCTAATATAGACACTTTACACACTAAACTAAAAATTTTCACTAATTAAATTTTTAATATAAGTTTGGAAATTTTTACTGTTTCACATATCATGGATAAAACTTTCCTCTTATTTGGTTACCTTGTCTAAGTAAGATTGGTAAATGCCATAACATATAAACCCATACCCTGAGAAATAAATATAATTACATTATGTAACTTAGAAAATAAGTGGCAACACGTAAGTAATTTTTTTGCCATTGTCAATATAACAATCCCAATGTAATGTGAAGAACAAATTCATGCTTTCATCTCAGGTTTAAACAATTCAACCAGATAAGCAAATATGCTTATTTCTCAAAGCTGAACATTTTTTATATTTGTATGCTGTCGCAGTATGTATATTGTATTGGGCCATGTCAAAAAGTATTTAAGTCCTTTCTGTAATGTGGAGACTTCTCGTTTGTGGAATAGACATGATTCAGTGAATAATAATAATAATAATAATAATGGTGTGTGGGGAGTGCACTTTCATCGAGAAAATAGAAGCTGAACAGGGTACGAAATTCGGATGGTTACATTTAGGATGGAGCCATTCATTTGTTTATCTTGAGGTAAATGTCCATGTAAAATTCAGTCCTGTCTTACAGTATTGGGTGGGTTATAAGAGAAAAATTATTAGTGCAAAAAGTTACACTGGGCTACAAGATTCAAGTCACAAGACACTGGTTGTACTAAGTTTACACAATACGTTAAATTGCATTGGGTTGACAATTAACAAAATGACAAATGTGAACAAAGGCGAGTTACACAAAGGTAAATAGTGAATAAGAACATTAGATGCAATGTGAATATAGGTAAACAGTAGTTTTGGGTACGTGAGGCAATCTAACATGGTTAAACATGATTTGAACACAAGAGATTAAGGCAAAAATGGTACACAATAATACGAGCAAGAATTACCTTGTAGCAAAATGCTAGTCAGAGTTGCAGTTTAAGACAAGCAAATATCTTAAAAAGAGTGGTTATACAAAACAACATGTAAGAAAAAAAAATGTGGTTTGGAATAGACCAGCCATTTAAGCATTAGGTGCATTACTAAACATTAGTAATGAAAAAGAATTAAGAGTGAGCTAAGTCATCTGAGCGTGAAGCGCTTTACTGTAAAATAGCAAAGTACAATAAGTGATACAATAGTGTTACACTAGTGGTTGTACAAGAGTGGTACCAAAGTAGTACAAATGTGGTGGGTGTACAAATAGTACAAAAGAGAGGTACACAAATGGTACAAGAATTGTTGGCACAAAAATACTGGTTGGCATCAGGCATAGCTTGGCTTCCAGGCATGCTTTCATCTAGGCTTTATTACTTAAGCTGGTGTTATTTACATGTGCTTTAAAACTTATCGGATAATACTTTTAGCTTATGGCCTCAGTTCTCAAATGGCCGTTAGATTGTGCAACAACAAACAATTAAGTTGCAAAACACAAGTAAGCAAAACAAGTGAACAAAAGAAAGCAGAAACAACATAGTACTTACATCCTTCATGAGCTAGTGCACGTTGTGGAAGCATAGTTAGTACCTTGGTCTACGGCACCAATACAGAAATTGACTGGACAGACAAGCCGTGCATTCCTGGTTGGCTGAGCACAAAACATGACCCGGTGTTTTCTTAGCTTGCAGGTTTTCTTGACGTGGCACACACTTGGCTAGGGAGAACTCTGCTTTCAATTACAAAAAGGGGTTTTGCTTCTGTAAACACTCCCTGCTCTAGACTAACTGGCTAACACTTACACTTATCTAGGACTAACTAATCATATTCTCACACACTCACATGTGGATGGGGCACTTCAAAATGTGAGGCAGAGACTCTCAGCGGGTGTGGCGCTGCCGAAGGACTACATCACACACAGTCTGTTGCGGCTCTAAGCAGGTGAGGGGGCAAAATCAGTCCCCTAACAGTGAGTCTTTCTGCAGCAGAACTGGCGAGCTGTAGGTGAGAGGGCGGCGTCACTGCATCTCCTTGTAACGCATAGGCCTTCCCTCGATGCTTGCGCAGCAGGCACACCCAGGCAGCACTCTATGTTGTGGCAGCACGTAGCGAAGCTCAACTGGTGGTGGAGGCGGCACTGGGTCAGTGAGCCGGGGGTCAGCAACTTGCGGCACGAAGGCGACTGCCTCCGGGCTCAGCTGGTTGGCTGGAAGGGTAGAGAGCTCTTCCCCTCTCGGCGAGCGGGCGGCAGACTCCTTCCCCGCCTCTGCTGTGGCTGGCACGGAGGGGCGGCGACCACTTCCCCTTTCGGAGGACAGGTGGCTGGCTGCTCCCTGCATGGTGATTGGCCCACCAGGGGGGGGAGGGGGATCAGGCAATCTCTCCTCCCCCTGGTTGGCACTGGTCCCTGCACAGGTAGGCGCTGTAGCTCTGGAGTCAGCGGTGGCGTGTTAGGAGTAGGAGTCTGGGCGCAAGATGTGGCAAGGCTCGTGGCCGGCGCCGTGAAGTCTGCTGTAGTGCCGCATCGATCGTAACACCTGGCGTGTCGGTGGCGCTCTGTTACACTCACTCCCTGTTTGTTACCAGCCTCACGACTTGGTTTCTCCTGCACTAATTGCACGTATTCATATTCTTCGGTGACTTGCGAGTGCAGTCGGGCCTTAACAAACTGCTGCCAGATTACCGGCCTCTTCTTTACAGCTCCCAAATATAATTTAACTTAGTGGAAATCGATGGTTGCTCGTTGTTCGATCAGCCAGGGCATTCCTAGGACGATTGCCTCCGCCAAATCTTTTACCACGTGGAAGTGAGTCTGGATCTCTTCGTCGGCGAACCGCAAGGTCTACGTCAGTCTTCCCTGTTTTTGTAGGCGGGCTCCTTTCTGAGCCATGTATATCTGAGTGTTGCCGAAAGGCTTAATTTGGTTTCTGTACTCACGGGGTATGGCGTCCTTGCTGATAAAGTTGGCATTAGCTGCAGTGTCGAGTGTGGCTAGTTTTTTGGTCTTCACGACGAGCACTGTTACTCATGGAGGAAATCAAAGGATCAGCTTTTCTTGAATGACTGCGACTTGTTGGGCCTCTCCCTCTGCTTTGCCGGGGTTCCGACGATGTTGGGCTTCCTGGCCTTTGCATTTCCCTGCTTACTAGGGCTTTTCTCAGTGTTTTCTGGCTCCTTTTTCTATGCTTCGGGTGCTCAGGCTGGTCCTGCCTGTCTGCTCTGGAGTTTCTGCCATAGGACTGGGTAGTCTCAGTGGAAGTGCCTGGCGGGGCAATTCCAACAATTTGGTAGTATTGTAGGTGGAGCAGCAGTCGGCCCCGACGTCCGGTCACATGTTGGGGTTTTAGTTACGTCAATTTTCTCAGTAGGTATAGGCGTGGCCTTGGTTCTGGTGTGCAACTTGCAAATTTCCGCCAGGTCTGTTTCTCGAATATGTGCCCGCTTCACCAGCTCTTCCAGCATCGCTGGCTCTGGGTTGCGGAGGTGGGCGCGTATTTCCGGTAAGAGGAGTTTGGTTACGAGTTTGACAGCGTCGAATTCCTTTCGGCCTGGGTGAACTCATTGGAAGATTAAGGCTTTGTGCCTAATAAAGAGTTTTGCCTTCTCATTCCCCTTCTGGGTTTGAGCGTAGAGCTCATTAGTTAGCTGCGTGAAAATTCATGGTCCTGAGAAGTGTGCGACTAGTCTCTCGGACAGTTCTTCCCAGTTGGTGACAAACTCCCCATACTGAAAAGCAGCATCGCAATGCACGCTGGTTATGAAGTAGTGTCCTATGCCAGGGCATTCCTCTATGATGCAGACCTGCTCTTCAGTGTCGGCTATGCTCTCGGATGTGATCATTCTGGTGTCGCTAATGAAAATTAGGCGCCACGGGGTGTTTTAAGCTGACACCCCGAAGTCGTTCGTGGTGGTTCTGTGGAGGCCCAAAGAGGTTTTTCTCAAGTGCTTCCCAGTCTGAAGAAAGGTGGCTAATGGCTGGTATTTCTCCAATGGCCCCACATTGGGCGCCAAGAAATAAAAAGTCTTGATGCGCACCCTTAGTGGGTCTGGTGGCTGGAGGGCGGCGCCAAGGGTCTTCCTCCACCCTGGGCGACGGTGAAGCAGTGGTTGACCACTCATGCGGGGTTTATCTTGGGGCGACCTACGTTGCTGGGTTTGGCCACTTCTATGATAAGAGCATTGTGCCTTGGGAGGCACGCTTGAGAGCTATGGGCGAGTGGGTACCCTGCTAGGGTTATAGGAGGATGTGATATTGAGGGGTCTGACCACTATAGTGACATTAGAGGGTCGAGTGAAGGTAGGTGGCTTATTTCGGTGGCATTGCAGGCAGCAGAGAAACTGCACGTGGCACGTGCTAAATGAGGTTCAAGGTTGAGCTGGACGTGCTGGATGAGGACCCTCTCTAGTGAACAGCCTCCTCAGGACTCCAGCCATAGCTAGCCCCTGCTTGGCAGCTTTACTCCACCCAACCCTATGATGAGGCATAACGGGGGTGAAAGACCAGATAGGCAGATAGTGGGTGACCAGTACAGGGTAGGCACGGCCTGATGGAGAGTAGGGTGCTGGTTGTTGGGTAGGGTAGGTAGCCTGGACTACTGGACCTCAGTCTCAGGCTTGGCGAGTGGGATGTCGCTGGCAGACCCAAGTACCAAACTGAGGGTTACAGTATCAGGTTTAGGGGCGTCCATTCAGTCAACTGCGGGTAAGCTACGAGGTAGCTGGAAGTGCGGTAGGCTTCAGCGTGCTGGCAGGCAGCGAAGAACTCTAGACAGTGCTGCGAATGGCAGTGACAAATTGAAGTCGCTTGACTCTCGGACAGAGTGACGTTCTACGAAAGTAGGAGTGACATCGGTGGGTGCTCCGGCAGAGTAACTGCGTACTACTTAACCGGCACAAGACAGCCTCAAACTTAGGACTGTGAGTCCTATTTATACACGGCGCACAGGGCCAGCGTGATGGTTGCGGGTTGTGGTGAGAGAGAAAACCCAGAGAGAAGAGGCGTAGAGAGAGAGCGGCGGCAGTGAGCCAACGGAGATGACCGAAGCTAGGGACGAGTTCCCCTCTCACTGCCGAAGGCTGGCGGGGTAGAGAGCGGTGATGTGAAGCAAAACGGGTTGCGGCGCAGCAGGCGGCAACAGCTGGGCAGGCCAACCCTGGACTTGAAGCATGCTGTGGCGTGTGCGGCGTTTATGGCTCTTCTTAGGAGGGGTCGCGGCTGTGGCGTGACTAAATGAGAGAATGATGTCGCTCGTGGCGCATCAGTATGTTTATTTAGGTGGCAAGCCACTTCCCACCATCGTTGCATGATTTTACCTCGCCAAGTGATTGCTTCCCCTCTCCTTGCAGTTTGACACCACTAGTATGGCGTAACACCTATATTGCCCAAGATTTGAGCCAACATTAGAACTTTTTCCTGTCAGTTAGAAAGAGTGTTCATCTATCAACCCTTTGCATCACTATGCCATAATACCCCAGAGAATTTCTGCATTTCATAAGCAGCTGTAATACATTTTGAAAATCCCCTTGCATTAGGAGTACTCTTGTTATTGGGGAAAATGGTTAACAAGGGTGGCTACAGCTAGCAAAGAATAAAGCACTCATTCGCACCCAAAGCATTATTTGTAGGGAAAAAAACCTCACCTGCAGTGCACTTGAAAATATACAGTAGGTCCCCTTAAGACATACTGAGTATACTGTACCACTAATAAATACATGATATAGCATGTGGGTGGCATTGCAAGTGGATCTGTTCAATGTTCCTTCATATGATTAGTTCTAATCGCAGTACACATCCTGCTACTTTACACCCAGCTGCAAAGTGTGGCTGACATTTAACCAACTCTCCAAAAGAGCAAACACACGACACAAAAGTACACAAGCTATGGGTACATATACCAGCCCTCCCCAGAATACTAACGTAGAACAAGCACTAGAAAAATTATGCTGGTCAAAGCATTGAGTAAGAATGAGACATCAGCTACTGTACAAACCTTTTGATGATTCTGTCATTAATTTTCTTCAGATAATTTCCTTCCCGTGTGGCAAAAGCGGCGGGACTGTTGGCAGCATTGTAACCAACAATAAAGTCACAATGAACGTGTTCAAATTTTCTGTCCTGCTTTGCTAAATCCTGAAAACAGTAACATTAGCATCAGTTTATACTATGCAGGGATGAAAATTATGCAACACAGGTCTGTCCACTACAGCTTACAGTTGAGTGATACTTGGCTAAGCCATCGAGTGAGTTACTACTGGTATGTTGAAATGTAGTATAGCAGTAAATGGTATAACTTACACTTAAATTGTCATGAGTTTATTTGAGATAGTAAGCGAATGATAAGAGAGATCAGAATACAACGGTCGCCTACCTATAAGCTCCTATACATGTTATACATACATATTTGTGTAATGTTAAAATGTTTTTGTTTACACTTGGCTGCAGCTACTGAACATACCACTCCTGCCAGTGGTGAAAACACATCAACTTAGGAGGGGGCATGCTTCTAGGTGCCCCTCTTTAAAACATTTTTGCATCTCATACGAATTTCATTTCGGCGCAATCAAAACATAAATTACACTATGCATAAAAAAAGTCTGAAACCCAGAAGCAGAGATGTATATGAATATCAGAAACAAACCATAACAATTCATTAGGGATTACATAATATATCAATGCATCTCGGTGAACAAAAATAGTTTTGAGTGGCCATTATTCTCATTCTGGCACCCTTTACTAAACTGAAGGAGAGGTGATGTAAACTCTGCCCTACACTAGTTTTTAATCCACGATTCCTGCAGTAAACTGAAATGAAAACACTATACTAAAGGACTTGCACTAGTCCTAAATAACTTCAAAAAACCATAAACCAACCAACCACAAAATTCTATGTATTGAGTCATTGACTCCAGCCAATAATACCTCCCACCACGGCTAAAGCAGTGAGAGGTAACTTGAACAAGAGTTGGTCTGACCCTAAGTGGGTAACGATACCACCTGCTCGACTGCCAGTCACCATTTCGCAACCCAACCTAGCTCAGCTGCCACCCCTTACCACCCACTCTCATGCCAAGCCAGTTCCCATAGTGGCCGCAGAGTGGGAGAAAGACGGAGCAGTGTCTCACCCACGCCACTATATACGGTAAACTCTTGATTCTAAGACCATTCATGGTTCCCAAGAAAAGAGTTGTTATTTTGAAGGGGTCATTATTGGAAAATGATATTGGAAGGGGTCATTACTGGAAATTTTTTTCAATGGATCACCAAGAATGGGTCATTTTGATAGGGTCGCTATTCCAGGGGTTTTGTTTCCAAGACCCAGGAAACGTCAGTTCTTTTTCAGCCACTGCCTACACTTCTCACTCTTACAAACGCTGTGATACTATACCACTTGCAATCACCAGCCAAGCGTCTGTTAGGGACGAGCATTGGAGTAACCCTCAAAGGTGTTTAGAGGCCGTGCTTGCTACGCCGACTGCCTCATCGTGACTTGATCTGCAACTTTGACTCACGTGCCTAAGTATGCTAGACAGCTATAATTTGAACATCGCTTAGGCCAAGTTTCTGCCCAAATCAGACTCGACAGGGATTTTTTAGTGAGCTCGGCAAAAGAGACACAAATGGGTAGGGCATCCTACAATAGAATATTGCCTATTCTGAATAAACCTTGCAGTCATTTATTCTGTAGTTTTGTCTGCATATTCAAGAGGGGTTAACCCTATTTAACTTGTCATTATCTGCAGTCCCCATTAACCCAGTAATGTACTACATTCACAGGATCTTATCAGTAAGGAATAGGAATATTGGATATATACGCTTATAAGAACAAAACAATTCCTACTACGAGTGATTGTGTCTCAAGCCGGAGAGGATCCCCATCGCAACTTGACACCTGGNAATATTGGATATATACGCTTAGATAAGAACAAAACAATTCCTACTACGAGTGATTGTGTCTCAAGCCGGAGAGGATCCCCATCGCAACTTGACACCTGGTACCGTGGCCATATAGTCTGTCTTGGTTAAAAGTGGGTCCTTCCGACATGATTGTCTAGCATGGTACACGGAAGCTGGCACTAGGTGACACAGAGGTTAATTTTATGCTACTGCCCCTACCCCCAACAATCCAGCAGGCTACCACGATTTGCCGCTGATTGTTGGAATTGGAGGGTCGGTGAGAGTAACTGGGATCCTAGCACAGACAGGCAAAGGATAGACATTGAGCCTACCCACACACCTCTATAGCTACCACCGTGGTTCGCCGCTGGCTGCAGAGGTTTGGAGAAAGGCAAGGTGCCTACCTGATCCTGATCTTCCACGGGAGGGGAGCACCTGTATACTTCTGTGTTGCTGCCAAGAGATCCCAACTGATGCCTTCTCCAAGTAAGGGTGAAAAAAGAAGTTTAAAGTCGCTGCACGATGAGAAACCAGAGAACCAGTGCCCCAAGGACTTCCAATTCAGGTGGTGTACATGAAGCAGAGGAAGCTCTCATCCAGTTTGCACTACAGCTGCAAGCTTACAAACCCCCTCAATATCAACACGGAGTCTTCCGGACACCCATCAAGACCCACAGCCAGAGGGTTACACCTGAAGAAACGCAACCCCAGGGTGTACAAAATGTATATATGGCCGAATGAGATTGTAACATTTCAGTAGAATTTTAAAGCCAAAATGCGTTTCTCCTTTTTTATTTTCTCGTTCGTCTTCTCAAACAAATTAGACAAATATCTATATCTTCTCAAAGCAAATAAATACAGATATAATTTGCTTTATATTGTCAACAATGATTTAACTTAAAACTTTTTGCAACAATTATAATAATTATGAATTTTCACGCTACTCGCTTCCTGTGAAATACAGGGCGGGTCATAGGGTACGAGTTACCTCTCTGACGCAGACTACGGGCACCTTGGATGTCGACGGTTGAAACCCCTTGGGCAATGTTTCATCTGCTTTCCCTCTGTGGCCTTAAGGGCAAAGCTTCGTCTGGGCGAATTTTGGAGACTAATCGTACTCTTTCTTACCAAGATGGCTGTTGTCCTCTGTGGAGGGAGGAGCTAAAGTCA
>NQII01000476.1:966306-977094 GCA_002778355.1 Clitarchus hookeri
ACTTGGTCTCTAAGAGTTTTAATAAAGAAGTTCATATTCGGCAAAAAAATATACACACACTGTCAAGAGTCTGTACCCAGCAAGTTGGGGAGCCTTAAGGGCGGAACAAAGGAACAAATACCAAAGTACTAACTGATTTTGCCATGGTGGACGTTAGGCGTCGGGGACCCAAAGGCTCCTTGAGCGATGAACACTGGCACTTAGCTGTATGTGGGGTTCCTGTTGGGCTGGTTCCGGCGGCTGGCTGAGGTCGGGTCAGCTGGGTGCCCCTTCTCGAGTTCTCCTTGGCGTGGTGCCCACAGCACGCGTCTCCCTTCGAGCCTCGTTCCTCGCCTGGCTCACCGCGGCGAAGTGACCACAACGCGTGTCGCCCTTTAGGGTCCACTCCTCTGCGACGCCACGACACGACTCCCGCTTCTTTCCATGCGTCTCGACTTATAGCACCCTCCTCAGTGACATCCTAGACGACCTCTATCTTTTCCCACTTGTCTCAACTAGGAGCTCCCTCTTCGGACACCGCTAGACTTCCTCTGCCTTTTCCCACGCGTCTCAACTGCCTGCCCACTCCCGGGCCGGCCGGCCTAGCAGTAATGTGTCTACCGGGGCTACAAGATTGGGAAATGCTGGTTTAAGATGGCGGGGATATGACAGCGGCGCTTCGGAATTAAAGCAGTATGCAACACAGGTCAATTTATATTATTATATAAATATTTACTTCTTTTAGACACCTACACACACACACGCATACGTTCTCAGCAGTAGTGGCGTTATTTCTTAAAATGTAATACATTTTATTAAAACTTTGCATAATTTCTGTTGTTACATGAACTCTGATTGGGTGTCGTCTGACCATGCCATATTCCTCCTCCAATTAGCAATGGTGAGATGAGAACCAACCAGAATACTTTCTTTTCGGTTCACGTGATCAATAAATTTCAATACTTACTACCATTTAAGGACCAAATAAACAATAACCCCAAACTCTTTATCTGAAAATTAAACAATGCAAAATTTGATACCTTCTAAGGACAAAATGAATAACAATAACTATAACCTCCAAATTGCCTCTGCATCAATAAACTCTTGACATAACCAAAATTACAGTGCACTTCTCTTAACTCATATACTAAATCTTAATTTGAAAATTATCTTAATTAATCATCACCACAACCAAATAATCCAAAAGGTAATAAGAATAATAATATTATAACAATATCTGAAAAACTGCAACGTTACAAGATCAAGCCCAAAGGGAATGCAGGAACACTATTCTCCAATGACTGTTCTCCCCACCTACCAAGGTACAAGTACCTTGTAATCCTTGGATAGGGCCAGAGGTACCTAGCATCCAGCAACCCTGGTAACTGTTACCCTAAGCTTTAGACCCACAATGGCCCTTATACTCGAGTAAGGACAATGCATTGGTAGTCAGCGCAAAAGACTAACGACTCATTGCGGCCCTACGAAACACCTGGGCAGTCTTAAAAACTACACTTGCCTCGGACTTGCTAACCACAGCAAAGAACATCTTTGTAACAACCAGACAAAGAAATTTTGGAAATGTACTATTTTATAGACAAAACAAAACTTTAAAAAAATTTTTTAAAAATTTCAAGTACAAACCATTAATCAACAAATTAAAAAAATGTTTTGTCAGGCTGCAGCATGTTAAACGTATGATAATTATCTATTTTAATTGCAGATAGCATTAAACGTCTAAACCTAAGTTTTGGGAGAACAAAATACATTATTAAAATACAAATTTGGCATTATTTGCCAACATACCTTTAGTGCAATAAGTAAACCATAATGCTCACCATCCCTAAAATTAATTTCCCATTTCCTGTTACAATAATGAGGTTCCTAACAATGGTTGAAACTAAGACATCTTACCTGTGAAAACATGCCCTAAACACTTCCTACCATTCTGCTTGGAACATCCTTACTTCAAGAAAATGTTACTTAAGAAAAAAGTTTTTTCTCGCATTAACATCAGTAATGTCTTTCTTATAGTGCACACAATTTGCTTGCCTAATTAAACATTTGTTCCTTTGGGCAAAAACCAAGCATGGCCCCAGAGGGCGATGGATTATGATATACTTACATGACAAACTATGATACATGTAAGTAACAAATTGCAATACCTGTAACTGATAAGACAGATACGCTTAATAAGCATGGTTCATATCCAGCCAACACACCAGTTGACGATAATAGAAAGCCTCAATCAATAAATAACCAAAAATAACCTCTGCAGGGACCAATCATTCCCCCATGACATATCTGAATTATAATAGCCAGCTGGACCGACTGTCAATCACAATGGCCTTTCAATTAATTTCACAGCAAAACTTGGACTTTTGGTCCCAATAGCCGAAAACCCCAACCAGCGTTAAGCCAAGATAACTATTACTCTTAAGCAGATACCATATTTCCGTACTGAGAATATTTGTGACGTAACAATCACACCGTGGTGCTCTGATTTATTCATACTTATGGGTGGTGCACACAGCCATGAAATTGCCAAGACATGGAGAGACTATGCATGATCACTTGACCTTCCCAGAGATAAACCGATAGCCTGTCTTGATACGTGGCACTGCTCCAACACCTCAGCTTCTTACAATCTTCTTCCCTTTTAAGGAGAGGTAATAATTCCTCCTCACTTCTTTGTGTGACAATGAATGCCATTGCCCGACACATAGCTGACACCAAGGATTACGACATCACCACCATTCATGATTAAGCAAACAGAAACAAAAGTTATCACTACTTAAAAAGTTGATGCAACTATAAGCAATGTTTAACACCACCTCCAGTGGCAGAGCCACCATGCACACAACTCCATACAATTCCCAAAGCACAAGGCTTCCAGTCCATAAACAGACCAAGAGTGGAACAAAAATTCCAACAAATGTACCAGCTGTATAGTGTGAGCTTGTACGTCACAAAACCTCATTTTGACTACATGAACACCAATACAATTGACGTGCCACTGGCGACATCTTCGATCCCATTAAGCCTTCACCTCAATTGCACCCCTCTTTCTGCTACACCACTTTCAGCGATGTTGTCTCCATCACTACCAGAAAGGGCGTGCCTACTAGCGTGTAGGTCCACCACCACTTGAAATCCAGCTGCCCCCACTCCTAGCATGTGCTCCTGAATAGAAGGCTGGCAGTATTCAATCCCTGTGGATGCTCCAACTGGGCCAGTACCAAACGTGCATCCCAGCTATGAAGGAGGGATAACTGACTGGATCTCTCCCTTACACTACCACTACTTTCCCCTCGCACTCACCCTTGGCCGGAAGGGTATAAATTTACACAGTGCTGCCCTCTCAAGGCAGTTTTTTCTCGCTAGTCTCGGCGCGCTGTTCAACTCACTGCCTGCTGCCATATGCTTAACACAGGACCCAAGAGACCTGCAAGACTTACACCTGCACCAGTATAAGTCTACAACATCTTGTATCTTAAGGAAATTGCTTCACCATGCTGGTTCACCTGTACCAGGTGCCTACCTGCTTTTCTCTACATGGATCACCCTTGCCCTGCACTCGCCACATTGTTACCACACGTGCTTTGCAGTCTAGGTAACCTTGCCCTTCAGACAGCCCAGGTACAGGCTGGGTGAATGCAAGTTTAAAAATAAACTTACATACCCAAACTTCCCGGCTCTACCTCTTGGCTTACGTTGAATTCCTACCATATTTAAAACGCAATCTTTTCAGTCTTAGACACTGCGTATTCCGACCAACCCTTTAGGCAAATTTGGAGAAGATGGCCTTTGCCCAGGCTTCGTGAAGTGAAGGACAGGGAACCAGCTCCCAGCATGTGTACACAGAGTTAAGGGATGAGGCGGCCCGCCAATGAGCCGACACAAGTCCAGCACCCAGCACGTGTAATGGGCACAGCCCCAGGTTATTTACCAGGCTGCTTCTCAGTTCCTCAGGTTGTATCCCCATTACTGCCCACGCCACCTAAGTTTCAGCCCACCTCCTATTGACTTGCTACCGCATCTGCAATTTTCTGTCAACTCACTTTCCCCGCTCATCCACCAATCCAGAATCCATTTGCCCCTGCGCCACTGCAGGTCTTGCTCCTCGTGGGGCCATGACTTGGCCCACTCATACCCCGGTACCTCCCTGACCAAAGAGATGCTTTGGGCACACCATTAACCCTGTTTAAGAAGAAGAAGAAGCAGAAGAGACATTAACTCCTTCCCTGCTCTGAAGGGAAGGAGTTAATGCCTCACACATCTTCCTGGTAAAGCATCACAATACACTGTGCCCCCCTGCAAAATTAAATTACAAGGAGTGAGGGAAATGCCATACATAGTATGACCGCAAAAAAACACATCCATATTTCAGTACTATAAATCATAGGGTTAACTCACACCTTAAAATACATTTTTAGCACTTTTATTGATAGTGACTTTGTTATTTTTTGAGATTCTTTCAAGCGTGTGGAGTGCCATCACAACTGTGTTCATGAATCTTGTAAATGGTGCAATTAGAGAACAGAAATATTTTACATGAAGTAAACAAAATATGGTCATAAATGTTAAAAAAACACACGTAGTCAAACCCAACAAAATTGACAGTTATTAAAGAGGGAAATATTTATGGTATAATATGAATAGTCTGTTTTTAAAGCCTTCAAAGAGAAGCCACTACAGTAGACAAGTTAGTTTTCTGCTTTAAATTCATGTAGAACATTTGTTGTAGTCAATGACTTAGATTTCCTTCATCACTCTCTGGTCTGATGCATCACACTTCAAGAACTTCAAGTGCTTTGGTAAAATAAACCCATTTTCTAAAAACCTGCACTTTCCTGGAATTATTCATAGATAGAGTAAATATGCCAAATCAAATCCACTTTGTAATTAACACATCTCAAAACTAATGCAATGTTAACATTGCAGTCGTGTTTACTAAAATACATCAAAATGTCAAACCATTTATCATTTGAAACTTAAAGAGTGGAAATTAAGTCTGCATACATAGAAAAATATTCAGCTTAAATTAGGATGAAGAATTTGAAGCAGAAGTGACAGCTTGAAACATCAACATGATTTTACTGTTTGCCATTTGTGCGATAAATCAAGAGCTGTTCACCTTGTATATTGCGGTGAATAAAGATTCATAAAGTTATTTTAGCAATTTTCTCATTGGAAAGAAGGGAAAAATTGTTCGAAGTAAATTTCTGCATCATGCTTCAAAATTAAAAAACAAAACTGTTGGTAGCAGCATGTGTGGTTCATGACAACCTATCCCATTCAAGCAATCGTAACTTTTTTCATTTTTTCATACATTATTATGAACAAAAACATAATTACGAAATTTCAAAAAAGTGGGAAAGGGGGATAGATTGATGGCGATGTGGTATGATGGAGATTGGTATGATGTGGGAGAAAAGAGAGGGGCAAATGTAGATGATGATAGATGAGAGGAATAGTGGAGTGCGGAGGAGCCTGTGTTATGGGAGAAACTGAGGTGAGCAGGCAGCAGTGTTACAAAAATTCATGTTTTAAATTACATTTATTAATTTCTGTGGGTCCTATTGAGTTTCATGACGAGCATTACGAAAAAAAAATTGATTTTTCATTACTTTTGTGATTTTTATAATCTGCTGATAACCGGTAAATGCATAAACACACCAATATTTATATACCAGACTTATCAAACACAAAAATGTAACATTATACCTTTACAATGTTGTACAAGATCTGAGTAGTGGCTCGTCTCTTTATGAAGATGAGAGCACAAGATGGTTTCTCCTTGGATGCGGTTTGGCGGAAAAAATCCATCGAATTATCGTCAGATTGCCGCTTTGCCTCTTCTTGCACCTCGACCATATTGTTGAAAGTTCTCAGAATGTCCAGTAACTTCAACACCTTGGAAGACGAGAACCTCAAAACATGATTGGCAGTCAGGTCGCCATCTTCTGGATATTTTTTGAGCATATCATCGTACATGATCTTCCTGTCAGGAATGAAAATACAAACAATATTTTTGACTACCATTGCTACCGTATGATGGGGAACGAGCAGTTTAAAAGACAAAATTAATTGTGATTTGAATTTAAAGGACAACACCAAGTTAATTTACAAAAAAGGTTAATGCTATAAAGTTAAAGTAGAAAAGACATAAATTTTTAGCAGACTGGAACAGTTTAGAGTTGGCATTTTAGAGAAATTAGTGTCATGATACCGGCACACCACATTTACCATCAGACATTGCCATACCTACAATTTCTTTACATTGAAAAAAGAATGAATAATTGTGATATTTCAATAGAATTTTCCTTTCTAGTAGAAAGGTATAATGTTAGAATAACATGCTATTTGGTCTTCTTTTTAAGTATTTATTTAAACAAGCATTTGTGTTAGGGGTCTGCAGGTGGGGACTAATAAAAGTACCTCCAACTATACAGTATTCATCAGATTTGAAGTAATATTCAAAAGGTGCAACAGCTGTAATGTACAATGTTTATAGTTCAAGGCCGACTTGTGGCCTGGTTCTTATGCTAATTTTGGCAGTTATCTGTGTTCATAACTGCACTTCAAGGGAATCTGAACTGGAACCAACATGCATTTTTTTGTGTGCATATAATGTCTTATTTTTATAAGAAACGGTTAACAAACTGCCTTGTCAGGCGCCACAGTTATGGCCGATTCGCGGCTCTGTTTTTACAATAATTATTATTTTATTATTATTATTACTACAATCTGTGTTAACATCTCCTGTGTTGTTGAATAATTTTGATTGAACACACATTCTTTTTAAAATATGGTCACGCAACTAAAAAGTCTTAAAAAGTTGTTCCGTGGTCTTAGGCAAGTTTTATTGCAATCAGAATTTTTTATTTTCCTACCCTTAAAGTTACTTGTTAGTTTGAAGGTTATGTTGGTGAAATCACAGCTTCGTATCTTCATTTTAAGTATGCACATTGTAGT
Organism: Clitarchus hookeri; assembly: GCA_002778355.1. NCBI lineage: Eukaryota > Metazoa > Arthropoda > Insecta > Phasmatodea > Phasmatidae > Clitarchus > Clitarchus hookeri. The sequence goes on from NQII01000476.1 coordinate 973,264, forward strand.
GATTCGTTTTTCACAGTATCAGGACTTTTATAAAAACTCTAAATATTTGAAATACATAAAAAAAGCAGGAAAAATTTTATTTTTCATCCGAACTAATCATACGTGTTTTTCCAAAAATTTGGTGAATTTCGGGATCCAGCACAGGCATAATTTTATAAGTTTTTTTAGAATAAAATCCTGACCCAAAATTTTTTGGGTACAAATAGCACCCAATCCAAGACTGGTTCTACAATGAACCGAAAATTACCCAAAAATTTGGGTACCCGCCGATCTCTAATTTGTGTGACCCCTAACACATTATCGGCAAACTGTGTGCTACTACAAAGACAACTTTGGTTTAAACAAAAATGCAAATCTTCTCAAATAATTTAAAATCACTTCTGTTGCAAATAACTAGAAAATTCATTCACAAAATAATTCCATTTGCAAATAACAACAGGAAATTTTTTCAGTAATAAACTAATTTTCACAATCCTTGTTCACGAACATTCACCAGTCCATCTCAAATACCAGAACACAAACCAAGGTCAGCAAATCACGACATACCCGTGTCGGTCCCATGCCACGAAGGCCTAGGTAAGCTCGGAACCATTCTCCACTCTGGATACAAAATTCTGGCTTCCTCACCATAAACACAAGACCTGTTCTCCAAACCACCCAGACTGGTCTTAAAAAGGCCACTTAACCTCAAAAAAAAAAAACTGGTTCGCCCAAAGCTGCAGCCTACCACAAACACCAACCACATTAGCCCCCAGAGGATCCCACCCCTGCAATAGCTCACACTGTGGCTCCTGTGCCATCCACCAACCCTAACTTCTTTCAATAGCAGACTCACTAGCCGTACATGCCCCATCCAAGACAACTATAACTGTGCAACAGAGAATCTGATCTATCAGCTACTGTGCCAACACTGTAATGCAGAATACATCGGCCTCACCACCAACACACTCAGGCAGAGAATGAATGGCCACAGAGCAGACCCCAAACAAGCCATAGCTGGTCACATCAATAACCTGCAGGACAAACCAGTTGATGCACATGCAGCATCACACAACAAAGATTTTGACTCCTGCTGCAGTACCAGAGATGTGAGAGCCCTACCACCTTCAAGCAATAGCTCAGAACTCAAGACGCTGGTAATTAGATCACCAATTTATAACCAAATCCAGGCAGCTGCCCGACTGCGCGTGACTGTTGAAGAACACTCCTCAAGCCAGACTAGGGACCTCACAAACCCAGATAACTGCTAGCCACTGTATCTACAGATCTTTACGGCTTATGAGTTGCACAGTAGTGGTCAAGAAAATCACAATAGTTAGTGACTAAAAGAAACGAAACAAACTTATTTTTCAGCCTATTTCCTTCAAGTTATTTTATCTAACCAAATTTTTCCTGGTTCCTCAAAAAAGAGTCGTTATTCCAAGAGGGTCATTATTCCTGGGGTTGTAGTGTCTGGAGTTGACTGTATTACCGGGAACGAAGACATTTTTGTTTCTTAAATACATATTGGTCTCTGTCCAAAAATGTTTACTAGTCAAACTGTCTTCCTTTCCTATCAGCTTATTAATTAGTACATATGTTGAACACTACATTTGAGGTAAGGAGTTGTATTATTGATTTCTTAAGTCTACATTTACTGTTTGCATAAGCAGATTTCTTCTGTTGGTCCTATGAAGAAAAACCTAAGGTTGCACTATATGCAGAAGGCCTACTCATATTAATCTCAGCCCATTTCACTATCATACAACAGCCACATTCTCATTAAAAAATTGACGTTATAGCAACTACATTATGTACCGACTGCTAGGCATGAAATGATACTGCCACCAAAAATATAGAACATTCTAGTACATGACATCTCTTTAGGATAAATCCACAAAAACTTAAAAACCAGCATCACATTTTTCTGCAATAAATTTTCTCACTATGAAATTTAATTTGAAAAATACCATCACGATGGTGTTATGAAATTATTTGGATGTAAAAATTTCTTCACTAAACTAACAAAAAGAAGAGCTCACAACATATGACTGAAGAAAGTACGGATGATATCGTAAACAAATTTTTCCTCTTCAATTTTGGCCCTCCTCTGCATACGGATGTTATTGATGTTTTGAATGATAGTGGCCTTGTAAGCTCCGTAGAGGCCCAGTTCCTTCAAGTGGAAGGTGATGTCTTCGAGCGCATTAACTAGCTTTGTTGTTATATTCTTCCTGCCAGACTTCATGGGGTTGCTGCCAGGTGGAGTTGACTGCTCCAAGCCCATATCCTCTTCCGTGTACAATCGCAAATTCCTTAGGAAGTCCTTCATGGATGTGAAGTGGCTTGCAAGTGGGGTATCATCCACACACATACTGGGGGATTTATACACATGCAAGTACTCGCTTGGATTGGTTGAGAACCTGAAACACACACAACACAGAAGCGTAACTGTATGTCCAAGTGCAACTCACCTCCAACCCAGTAACAGGAAATACAATATAGACAATCAATACAACTTAGCAAAAGCTATGTCAGCATAAATATACAACACTTATGTTCAAAATTTATTAATCATTACAACAGTAAAAACTACGCAACAGCTACAGCTGATGAAATAAGATATTGCTGTAGCAAATTACCGTTATAACTAGGGATGGGTCGAATAACAAAAAATGTTGATTCCGGTTCCGGTGCCGATTCTACAATTTAAATATCGGTTCCAGTATTCGGTTCTATTTTGAATACTTGCCTTTTGCTTGCAACTTTATTAAACCAATGCAGGTAAAATTCATTAAATGTTTTATTTAACCTAAAGAAGAATTGAACAATAACAAAGTGTGAAGATAAGTTTTAATGTATACCGATAAACTTGTTGTATTAAATTTATTTAAGGTTAGTAAATATGTAAAAAATTATTCTTTTTTTACATTAATATGTGGTGATTGTGATATTTAATTTTAAAGTATTTTCCAAACATAACTCGTGGCCCTAAAACCAAACATTATGCCGTGCTGTACAATAAAGGTAACCTACAAAGGTTCGTTAAGAGAATGTCAACAGCTGTGGTATGCGGGCCGATTGCTTATTTTTTTTGCTTCTTTTAGGGTGACTAGTTGGCCCTTTTTTTGCGTCTTTTATGCAGTGCCACACTGGTTTTTTTTTTGCTGTGCTGGAATGTGACACCTCTAAAAAAAAAGTCTCTTTTTCCTCTTTTACTCCCAGCCCACGACCATCCTGCCAAACAAAGAAAGAAGGCTGTACCGATCGGCTAGCAGTGTTGTTTACCGGGGAGGGCTGAGAGAAAAAGAGAGAGTGAAGGCAGAGGAGTGTTGATGAAAGAGCGAGAGATGAGATAACAGACTGTTCCCGCCAAACAGTTTATGACTACCACTCCTTAATTGTTTTTCNGCCAAACAGTTTATGACTACCACTCCTTAATTGTTTTTCCGTGTATAGCGCACCCCAGAAATGTTTTCCTTTATGTTGGGAAAAAAGGGCGCTCTATACATGAGTAAATACCGTTGTAATGACGCAATGTTCTGAATTTTTCGGGACTCGAGTGTAAAAATTCTTTCATGTTTGTGAAGCTTTGGGACAGCTTCGTAATATTTTTATCGTGTTTCAAGTTTAAAGCCGTGGTGGCTCGTTTCCCGTGTTTATCAGACAAACGTTTGCATTTGTAGGTTAAGGGGCGGACGTCTGCGGGTTACGTTTTTATCAAGAGTCCTGGTTACAGTTTTCGTTTCGAACTTTGGAGTTTTTGAAACCTCAGCATTATTTAGTTCCTTCGGCGCAGTTTTAATATGTCAACAAGTTTTTGTGGACGGCGAAGTTTGTTAATGTTGACGG
>NQII01000476.1:977492-992854 GCA_002778355.1 Clitarchus hookeri
TTCATTTCTCAGCCGGTGTGGGAGGTAGCAGCAGATATTCTTTATTCGGGCTAATATTCATGAGACGTTAATACACGGAAACCACTGTGGCGCTGTTTTCTGTACTTTTATATGCATCTGTAAGGTTCGTACTCTGCAATTTGGACTTCTTCTGTGAACTGTGGTGCTGAGTGTTAAATAAATAGTTAAATAAACAAAGTACATAACAAACTAATTTGGAACTTCTTCATTCTTAATTAATAATGTTCAATTCTATGAGTCTCGTGTTTCTACCCTGAGCAAGCCGTGGCAAGTAAACAGTCGACAGTGTAAGCGGCGAAAAGTTACAAGATGGCGCCTAACCTTTGAGGCTGCTATATTATTAAATATACGCTTGTAACAGTAAAGTCGGAACTATACAACATGGCGCCCAACTGTGCGGCATTATAAAATAAATATAGTGCGAACGTTTTCCCACAAAGGAACTATTACACCGTAGTTATTTTTTGTAACAATAGAGTTTTGCCATTGCTGTGTAGCACCAAGAACAGAGTATTTGTTGTTAACCTAAAACCTGTTCCGAGTCAAACCTCAAGAACCGGTATAAATTGGAAATGAAGAACCGAACCGACCCATCCCTAATTATAACCAAACTTTACTGTGCAGCATTATTTTAAGGAGTGTTATCATACACCTTGTGGACATCCTGTGTTCTCTGACTGTAGTTATGCACACAGAAGCTGACAAGTTGACTGGAAAATACAATGCAGCACATCTAACAGCAGCAAGTTCCACAAATGACCACAGTTTACATGAAAATTATTAAAATTATATTAACCTATAATAACTGATGATTAAGGGAAACATTAATTTTGCCAATCCTACACTCTAATAAACACAAATAACAGGAGACTGATTTTAAAACAATATTACACATTATAAATGTGACACCTGGGTAGTGCCTGGTCTCGACTTCACAGCCTTCTCCCCCCTCCTCGGCTAGGAAGTGTTGGACATATATACAGGGATACCTTCCTGATTGTGGGTTGCTGCCGACTGACCTGCTTTGGCAGGTAAATCGACTACTGAGTGGAGCAGGTTTAAGGGATAGCAGAATGGTTGTCTGCACTGGAGCAAAGGTTGGTTGAGTGGGCTGAGAATGTCAAAACTTAACTTCATCACTGTGGTGGGTGAAACCAATAGTCGGGAAGCAGCTGGTTAAGGTCTTGGAGGGGTTGGTGGCAGCAGAGAAATAGCACTTGGTGTGGAGAAGCAACCTGATAAATATCCTGCAGCAAAATCTGGTTTCACTTGGCGATTGTGATTGGGTGTTCTGCCAATGATTGCATCCCTCTCTCAAGCTGCATCCTCTCTGAGCTTTACAGAAACTAGGACTTTCACAATCCTTGCCTCTTGATGACTAGATTCAATAAAAGCTTTCCAGGCTGCATTCTGTCCCTGCCAACCTGATGAAGTATAAAGTGATACAATCAGAGAGAAGGGGTAGTAAGTATTCACGAAGAATGGCACGTCTCATAGGATCTCAACAGTGGCGGTAGTGAGTAAGGTAAGCCTGGGCGAGCCTTCTGGAGAGCAGACTTCTCTATACCACCTGTACCCTGATGGACTTGCTGTTCTGGTAGAGCAGGTTGTCACTGCACACCATAGTCCCCCAGAAGGTTCACAAACTCATGACCCTATTAATTTCACCTCAATACCCCAACTGAGGTTCATACAAGAGGTGCAAGATGGTCACGCCACCAAGTGAACCCCCGGCAGAGCAGACAGAAGCCCTCACCCCATCCTCAGTGCCAACTGACAAAGCGGGATGGTCGCTGTACATAGTCGTCACTTTTGGAGAGGTATGAAGGTCTAACAAAATAACCTTAGGTGCAGAAGGGAAAGTGGTGTGGGAGGGGGTGTGGAGGTGCACATTTATGTCTTTCTTACCTCAGAGTATTGCTGGACTGATCACTAAAAAAAAAGTGGATTGAAGATTCAGAATAATAGTTGACTGAGAGTAAGAAAAGCAAATCCTGAGTTTTGTGTGCTTGTTTAATAGCCAGCAATGAGAACAAGACACACCACAGTTGTTGCCTGAAGGGCAGAACCTAAGTTGCTAAGTGATGCAAGTTGCGGTAGTTGCAGACTGTACTGAGGTAAGGGTAATATCCATGTAGCCACGCTTGCAGCCGTCACGGAGGATGCCAACATGTGGCACTCAAGCGGTCGTACATCACTGTGCAGTGGACTAGTAGAGTGAAAACACTAAAAGACAGCAAGAATGCTGAGATGTGGCTGGGGAACCGGCCAGTGACAGGTGAACTAAGCCCCTTACATACGGTCAGACTTGGGCTGAGAGAGAGAGAGAGAGAGAGAGGGGGGGGCGCTGGCTGCAAAAGTACGTGTGGATACCGGCAGTAATACCCGGCAACGGGTGGTCCTAGTGGTGTGGTGGCATTACTGATATTCCTTGGCGGGACACAGCTGCGGCGGAGCCTGCAATAGGAATCAGTAGTTAGTCCAGGCCTTTCTAACCGTTAGCCGGAGCCACAGGTGTGGAGTGAACTTGCTCGAAGAAGGCTGCTGGGGCTCTCTGGACACGACTGGATGAAGAGGAGAAAGTTACCTCTCTCTCCTCCCTCCACCATCCCTCTTCTCAGGAACGTGACCCCTCATGTTCCCAACCTACTGGACGACGCACCCAGGGTGAACAAGTACACACATTGGTAACAGCCATGCATCCGAAGGATTTTGTCCCTATTCTTGAGAAGTGCTGGATACAGAGTTGCTTAAGGTCCAAATACTATACAATACCATGAATGAAAAATTGAGATGTACTTGAGTAGCATGTAGTTTTGGCAAATCACAGCCCATGGCAATACTATGCAATTGGTGAAACGGTTGATTACAGAAATCCTAGTCATGAGGTATGAGAAGGCCAAGGTAAGCATAGACTGCTGGCTACTGATCTGACAAAGCTGACTCATAATCAAGTAAACATACATCAAGATCAATTAGCTATGGGTACGGAAGGTGGAAAAATGGTCAAAATTGTATACATTAAGAGCAGAGAAATTATGGGGGAGCCATGAAATGTAAATGTCTTTTGGCAGATTGATCTGCAAGATTGGAAGGCTCAAATTTTTTCTATCTATATTTAGGAGGCTTGCAGGCCTCAAGGAAATTAAAATGTTACACAATTCAAAGTGAAATGAATCTTAGATGGTTTGTAGGCCTAAAAAAACTGAGTTATACATCACAATTTTTTAGCACTGGTATATACATGACAGCAGGGCTGAAAACATTTAGGTAAACAAACTTCATGGTTATGTGGAGCGTATACCAAAAGCTCAATGAAATTATACACAGGTAAAGCTGGGTTTGTTATATTTATTGTCTGGTCTTTGGTATGAAATGTAGTCCACTCATCACTCCTTGTCTACTGTTAAGCGAGTGCTTCAGCAACTCATTATGAGGCAGGCGTAAGGGGCTGTCGATGTGTGAGGTTATTAATTTATTTTGTATTCCAAATTTGGTTTTGGCACGTGCCTTTGGAAAATTGTTTGGTAAGTCATAATGTAAATACTCGTTTGTTTATATTCTTTGTGTATTTTCAGGATGTCTGGCCTTCAGCCACTTTGTCGACATGTCTTTCCTATATCATGAAGTGGTTTACATGTTGAAGAGTGGTGCACAAGCACAGCAACCCTAGGTTCCGTGGCCGGTAATACCATGCAGACTTGGAGCTCATGCTGTCTCTCTCTTGCGCAATAGTTTCTTTTTCCGCCTAACCTAAATGATTTAGAGCAATTTCGCAAAATATTGTGCCTTTTCACTATGTGGGTTAGTGAGGAATAAATAGTGTAGGCAAGAATTTAGTAACTAATTTCTTCAGACACACAAATTTTGAATCTTTCCAGTACGAAAAAACCATTTGCATCCTGCAGGAGAGGTGGCAGCATTTTTCCCCAACTCTTGCTTGTGGGAAAATTATGTTTTGTATAGTTCCTTCATTGAATGTTCACTTTTAGAATGCACTACTTCTTTGGACTTTGGTGGACTATTTGAGCATTAAATTTTCCTTTTGAATTTCAAAAATTAGTATTTCCTTTGCAGCTTCTGCCAGCAGTTTTTAAATGAGTCACTTAAGCATATAGTTATTTTTACACCAGAGTAAGATAATTCATCAATAGGAATGACTTCTAGACAGAGTGATTTGAAAAACCAGTTGTGGTGAACAAAATGAGCTGTAATTGCCATATAGTCATCATTGGATACAGAAGACCAGATGTCTGTGATCTTCACTGTGCGTATAGTAATTATAATCTTTAAGTGAAACTTGTTATGTAATTTATTTAAATGACACACAGAAATTGTTACATTAAGATGTTACGTAGTAAAGCTCAATATATTATGCACATACATTGGAACCGCTTTATAATGATAGTAGACAATGGCAAAATAAATTATCGCTATAGCGAGTTATCATTATAACAAAATTTACCCTGCCCGTAATTGTTTTTACAGTATTTGCCCTTGTAGATCTTGTGTTTAAAGAATGCCGTAAACTATGTGTATGCAGTGACAAGTTAGTACAAAAAATCTACATCTGACAGCAGCATTATGTAACGACCAGCAGACGCGACGTTGCTTCCTCCTCCATATTTGTGGGTGGGGGTAGTTAGTTGCCTACCAATCAGCGTGCTACTTCACTCATTGTCTCCCTCTTTCTCTCTTTCACACACACAAAGAAAGAACCCCCATAATAAAAACAAGCAATATTAAAACCTGTGGCCGACAGGAAATATCTCCGATCGGTTCGGGACAAAATTCCCCACTTTTAACTAAACTAGTTCGCGCTCGCGCTGCGCAGCTCAGTTCGCCTCGAGTCGTCGTCTATTACGGTCCGCCCTGATTGGCCGCTCTCTCCGCCATGGCAGCACTGTCTCCTGTACTAACTTCACGCGTGTTTTTCACGAAATATACAATTCTGTTTCCAAATACCACCTCCTCAATTAAATTAAACTAACTTAAAATACTATTACAATTAATATAAATATCACAAAGACTGCCAACGTACGTTTCCAGCCAGTCCTAGGACTCTGGTAACTTAGAGGTGCCTTAGGGTTTTGAGAAATGATTGAATATTGCAAACTGACCAATAACACCACTAATATATAAATATATATTTATAAATACCATATCACGATCACAATCATTACCATCTCACTTTAATATAGGCAACGTCTTTACCCAGACCTTGCACGAATAAATTCACGGGACTATTCAGGCTTAGAATCAGCTATCAAAAATAAAAGACTGGCCGGGGTTTTTTAATAAATTCCCATCCAGTCTGTAACTAAACCTGCTTATTCAAAATACCGAAACGGACAATACTAGGTTGCAACATCACTACCTGCACAGAGATCGTTGGAGTAGGTAGCAGAGTCGGAGGGAGGTTAAATGTTAATGGGAACCCGGGCTTTCTGGGGGAACCCAGATTGCCCTAACATCAAAGCGAGCTAGGCTCATAACGACAATTTTATGGGTGAAAGGGGGGGAGGGGGTTAGCTTCTCTCTACCGCCTCGTTTCAAATGAAAGATACCTGGGCTGAGGCGCTGAGGAGCTTGCTCTGGTGATTCAAAGCGGCGGCACACACACAAAGCCTGGAGATCCCATGGGAGTCACATGCATCCTGTATCACCATAAAGCAGAACTTCCACATGTTTAAGTTTCCCCTTCACTCCCTTTCGCATTTCACATTAATTTTTCTGATCGCTAAATTCATCCAAGCCTTCTTTGTTTCCGTGAAGGCGGAGGACTGCCAACCTCAGGTCGAGGTGAAGGGAGGAGGCGACACATCAGTTTTTTTTTGAGGGGTGACATTCCAGCATCGGAAAAAAAACCAACACGTCACTGCGTAAAAGAAGTAAAAAGAAAAGGAAGCCGGTCGCCCACAGCAGTTGTTGACGTTCTTCTTTTAATGACAGTAGGGTACCGTTAACTTGCAGCACGCCACAATGTTTTGGCTTTCAGCGCCGCCAGTTACTTAATTAAAGTATTTTCCAAACATATCACAATCACCACACATTAATGTAAAAGAAGAATAATTTGTTACATACTAACAAGGTGCCACAAGTTGGGTGCAAATTTATTTTTAAAAATTTCTTTGTGTAAATTGTTGCAAAAATCATGGTGCGCACTATACACAAGTAAATACGGTAATATAAACAATGTAGCATTGTCTAGCAACTCTTAGACATAATCATGCTTTTCCCCTAACACGCCTGGCACGTGGCGATTCGATGACCTTGCAAGCAGCAGTCTCTCTTCCTACCCCCACAAAATAAAAGGAGCGGTAGGCTGCTAGCATCTCGCCGCCCACTACTACATTCAACAGTACCTACCATTCCCCTCCCACCACTGCTATTCTTTATCCAACGTACCCCCCTTTACATGGTCGCGACTAGCTCTACTCCCATTCGTACCGCTCCCCTCTCATGATCCTACCCTCTTCCTTATCCCTCACAACACCCGCACGTACCTCTTCACGTGCTTATCCATCGCAAGTGTCTCCATTCGACACAGACTAATGAAGGCTGGCTCGGGCATGGCAAGTGCGTGAATGTCACTTGCAATACGACATGTTTAAACATTTTAAAAATGAGAATTTACAAATGTTTGTATCACTACAGTGAAAGGCTTCACTAACAGATTTGCGTTATAAACTAAATTAAGTACCTTTCAAATGATAGGGGAAATGACGGTACATTTAAAAACTATTGCAATAGCGGACGTGACGCTATAGGCAATACTCGCAATAACTCGGTTCCGCTGTATGTCCAATCCAACAAGCCTAACCCGAGAATCAAAACAAGTGTTTCTTACAGCAGTGATGCTAAGTGCTAGAGATTTGAGCTGTGATTGATCAGCAAGATGGTGTCATGGTCACAGCTGCCAGCATGTTGCATGCTTTAAAGTGTGTTGTGACCATGAACCCATGCAATACATGTTTTATTATTACAACTCTCATCACATTGACCAGTTGCCACCATAAACATTATTAGGCATTTTTGTTTTCGTCTTTACATTCTAGAAAACTCCTGTCATTGAGTTTTATGGCTGTGAGAATTATCCTTCAGCAATGAAACTGTTGGTTAATGTGTAATTTTGCCAGATTTAATACCTATGGCTGCATCCATGTGATAAATGCATCATGGAACTGGTGGAGCTAATACCTACAAATACTATCTATGTAAATGAAACATGTGACATGCACATTTCTTTAGTTTGTAAATTCCTGTGTTTGTAAAAATATATCATGCAAAATGAACCAAAAGTGAGGAGTGATATGTATTGGTATCTGTCCATCCGCACTTAGAAGTAGGGCTGAGCCGATATCAGTACGATATATCGAAACCGGCCAATATCGTAATTATCGGAATTGTGCGTAATTCATGTTTAAATCGCCAATATTTTAACAAATATTTTAACCGATATTTTGTTATAAGAATCTAAGATGATGCTGTTTTCATCTTGCCATAATTTGAGTGCTTTGCTCACTATTTAGTTTTATTAAAATAATCACTATTTTTAAATTGGTTTTTACTAAAGTACCCAACTGGCTGTGTTTATTTTCAAACCAAAATTAGGCACATTTTGCATGATTGTTTACAAAACATGTATACAACAAAACAATAGTAGCCACCATTTACGTTTACTGAATTTTATCTATGGAGGCAAGCTTGCAGCATAAACAGCCTTAACACATATATAATATTAACAATAATTAATATTTACGATTACCTCCAAAATTATTTTGTCTTAATTGTTTCACAACAAACCGCGAACACGGGGACACATTAAAAAAAACTTATGTAATGTTGGTTACATGCTACACATTACTGCCGCCTAGCGGCGCCATTCCGACAGTTTGCCTTTTTTTTTGTTTGTTTTGTTGGTTTGTTTGCTGTTGCTGTAGTAACATGACGGTGTTAGGTTAGGGTAAGAACGTGGTGAAATTATTTACGTGTGCCAGCAATAAACAAATGATATGGCAGGAAGAAAAAGTGATTTCTGGAATTTCTTTGTACCGTAAGCAACACGCAAGAATGCAAAACTGTTTACAATATTTGCAAATGTTTGGTTTCGAGAGGCGGTACATCATCAAGGTCCTATAGTTCCACAAACTTAAAACAGCACATTGAATGTACGCACCATTTGAAGCGTTATGTTTTTTTTAAGCGTTTCATTGCGTAATGACATGCTTTTGGAGGTTATTTTTGTCTTATAAATATGCTTAAGCTTAATATGTGGTTCCTAGATTTATATTTATTGTAATAGTTAGGCCTATCACTAAAACAATAAACACCAAGACAATTAAAATTTTATTTAGGTAAATGTTTAAAAATTAAGTTTTTATTTTTAGAAACTTGCATTAATGTTATTTTTCCTTGTCAAGGCAGTATCGGTAAGTTTGTATCGGCAATATCGGAAAAGGCTTAAAAACCATATCAGCTCACCTCTACTTAGAAGTATTCTAAGTGTTCATGCAATTTATTTATACTGTGTATGCCAATAAAGGCCCATGCTGCTGTCATGCTCAATATATCAATTACATCAATAAAAATCGAATGAGACCCTGCATGCACATTTCACCTTCCAATGGTCTATTTAGAAGTGTTATGACTGTTAACATAATTGACTTTTATTGTATATGCTAATTTAGATCCTGTTGAAGTACATCAATTACTTCAATATATATTGATTGTAAACAAGGCTTACATAAATATTGATTGTAAACTAGGGGCTTACATAACCTTACAAGCGGGAGGTCATGTCAGGTGTACTTTGATGAACGTATAAGTTGTAGTTAAAGTTTTAGAATAAATATAGTTGTTCTGAAAGACCGTGTTCATCTTCTTACAAAATGGAACTACCTGAACAGATCCATGCTGTTGTAATGTGCAATAAATCAATTNAAGACCGTGTTCATCTTCTTACAAAATGGAACTACCTGAACAGATCCATGCTGTTGTAATGTGCAATAAATCAATTACTTAATAAAATCAATAATAATTAAATGGGACCATGTGTGGAGGCTTCCTCCTTCCACTGGTCGGATGAGAGAGGATGCCACTCTAGTTGTTAGGTAATCACCTCCCCCTCTTGCAAGGCATGTAATAAAAGGAAGAGATACTGTGCATAACCGTGATGAGCTACAGCTGAGTATGCCCAAAGACAGCTGAAGTTAAGAACAAAGAGCTTCCTCCACTCTCACCAGGCATGTTAAGGGGAGCAAACAAGGTTACACCTGACTGTGCAGAGCATACACCTGGAAGAAGATTAGTGCATACGGATATTGAAGAGCACTAAGACTGCCGTGTTTGTCGTCGTGCAGTACACTCTCCATTATTGATGTTACATTCAAAGAAGGCACTGTTAAAGTCTTTCTGTTAACCAACTATTCACATCATAGCACCCATAATTTCTGAAAAAAAAAATTTTTTGTACGAAATCTGCAATGAATATGTGAGAAAATAAGGCAGCATTTGACAGCAGATAAAACTTTTCTCATGTTTCCGATCTTCTGTATGTTACACCAGGAACATCCTCAAAGAAGCTCACCTTTCAACCACGGATATGTCATCCACAGTGGCAATGGTGCCATGGAATGTACGCTCCAAAGTGTTAATTGCTTCCGGCACTTTGCTGAATGCCACACTGCTGTTCAGAAGAGTAGCAGAGAGACCCAACACCCTTGGAGGGTTCTCACAATCCTGGAATGTAGTCATCACCTATAAAAACCAATGAAAACATTTATGAATTGCTGTTCCAGAAATAAGTATGTAATCACCAACCTGTCAAAGCACTACAACAATCAAATACTGTAAGTAAGTTTTTATTATTCTGAAAAGTTGACTACCAAGCTAAATACCAGGAGAAAAAAAAAAAATCAAAAACATGACTTTATCAACACAAAAAATTACATGTCTATCATCATCAGGTCACTTATCATGTTGAAAAAGTACTGTTGTATTTCCTTTTTTGGTTGGTGATCAAAGAAAAGTTGAAGTTCCATAGGCTCATTCATCCTTTAAAAGCTCTGAACACACCAGTTAAACCATCTTGTGCATAGAGCCAGTTCTAACACACCTAGTGATTGAGGAAGTTCTGGAAGGGAGATGTCCCTCCTACAAGACTCACTGTCTCTGTTGGCCGCATGGTTAACTGTCTTATCAAAATCTAAGCTAGTTAAATGTCACTGATAATACAGCACTGGTTTGAACCTTGGTGGGCTCTGCCTTGCACGTCCGCCAGATAGCATTTGGCTGGGGTGTCCAGGCAGCAACTCTGGACAATGTTGATGTGGTCACTGCCAAGTTTCTGTCCTAGCGTGGTGCATGGTGACCTGCTGAATATTCCTTTTCAGGAAACAGGCCAACATATCACAACTCTGTTTAGTCACGGTTGTCATTTAGTGAAACTACTCATTACTCCCATACTGCTGCAAAACTTTGGACATATCTCTGCATAAATTGGGAGTAGAAAATTTTTTTGCATTCACAGCTTTTACATACCCAAATTAGGAGTGTGCAAAATAGTGATGGCGGCAACGACTGCAGCAGCAACAGTGAAGAAAAATACACCCGCAGAACACAATTTATGTTCACTACTGCAGTTACATTGAAAATCCCTACCCTTCAGGAAGAATTGAATGACAGATGACTACGCATTTCTTTTTGAACTGTCCATCGAATAGTTCTTGACATCTCATTGCCACAAAAACCCGATGCTTGCATTTCCACTGTTAGACGAGACATCCACCCCATTGAGGGCACTCTCTGTGTTCGCTTCTGTCATGCTAATTTTTCTGCCATTTCACACCCCTTCTTTGTCAAATGACACTATGGCTGCTGATGATACCATCGAGTATGCACCATGCTGCCACATTGTCATAGACTACAACATATTCATCATTAATTCAGCAANAAGACCGTGTTCATCTTCTTACAAAATGGAACTACCTGAACAGATCCATGCTGTTGTAATGTGCAATAAATCAATGACTTAATAAAATCAATAATAATTAAATGGGACCATGTGTGGAGGCTTCCTCCTTCCACTGGTCGGATGAGAGAGGATGCCACTCTAGTTGTTAGGTAATCACCTCCCCCTCTTGCAAGGCATGTAAGAAAAGGAAGTGATACTGTGCATAACCGTGATGAGCTACAGCTGAGTATGCCCAAAGACAGCTGAAGTTAAGAACAAAGAGCTTCCTCCACTCTCACCAGGCATGTTAAGGGGAGCAAACAAGGTTACACCTGACTGTGCAGAGCATACACCTGGAAGAAGATTAGCGCATACGGGTATCGAAGAGCACTAAGACTGCCGTGTTTGTCGTCGTGCAGTACACTCTCCATCATTGATGTTACATTCAAAGAAGGCACTGTTAAAGTCTTTCTGTTAACCAACTATTCACATCATAGCACCCATAATTTCTGAAAAAAAAAATTTTTTGTACGAAATCTGCAATGAATATGTGAGAAAATAAGGCAGCATTTGACAGCAGATAAAACTTTTCTCATGTTTCCGATCTTCTGTATGTTACACCAGGAACATCCTCAAAGAAGCTCACCTTTCAACCACGGATATGTCATCCACGGTGGCAATGGTGCCATGGAATGTACGCTCCAAAGTGTTAATTGCTTCCGGCACTTTGCTGAATGCCACACTGCTGTTCAGAAGAGTAGCAGAGAGACCCAACACCCTTGGAGGGTTCTCACAATCCTGGAATGTAGTCATCACCTATAAAAACCAATGAAAACATTTATGAATTGCTGTTCCAGAAATAAGTATGTAATCACCAACCTGTCAAAGCACTAAAACAATCAAATACTGTAAGTAAGTTTTTATTATTCTGAAAAGTTGACTACCAAGCTAAATACCAGGAGAAAAAAAAAATCAAAAACATGACGTTATCAACACAAAAAATTACATGTCTATCAATCAGGTCACTTATCATGTTGAAAAAGTACTGTTGTATTTCCTTTTTTGGTTGGTGATCAAAGAAAAGTTGAAGTTCCATAGGCTCATTCATCCTTTAAAAGCTCTGAACACACCAGTTAAACCATCTTGTGCATAGAGCCAGTTCTAACACACCTAGTGATTGAGGAAGTTCTGGAAGGGAGATGTCCCTCCTACAAGACTCACTGTCTCTGTTGGCCGCATGGTTAACTGTCTTATCAAAATCTAAGCTAGTTAAATGTCACTGATAATACAGCACTGGTTTGAACCTTGGTGGGCTCTGCCTTGCACGTCCGCCAGATAGCATTTGGCTGGGGTGTCCAGGCAGCAACTCTGGACAATGTTGATGTGGTCACTGCCAAGTTTCTGTCCTAGCGTGGTGCATGGTGACCTGCTGAATATTCCTTTTCAGGAAACAGGCCAACATATCACAACTCTGTTTAGTCACGGTTGTCATTTAGTGAAACTACTCATTACTCCCATACTGCTGCAAAACTTTGGACATATCTCTGCATAAATTGGGAGTAGAAAATTTTTTTGCATTCACAGCTTTTACATACCCAAATTAGGAGTGTGCAAAATAGTGATGGCGGCAACGACTGCAGCAGCAACAGTGAAGAAAAATACACCCGCAGAACACAATTTATGTTCACTACTGCAGTTACATTGAAAATCCCTACCCTTCAGGAAGAATTGAATGACAGATGACTACGTATTTCTTTTTGAACTGTCCATCGAATAGTTCTTGACATCTCATTGCCACAAAAACCAGATGCTTGCATTTCCACTGTTAGACGAGACATCCACCCCATTGAGGGCACTCTCTGTGTTCGCTTCTGTCATGCTAATTTTTCTGCCATTTCACACCCCTTCTTTGTCAAATGACACTATGGCTGCTGATGATACCATCGAGTATGCACCATGCTGCCACATTGTCATAGACTACAACATATTCATCATTAATTCAGCAACACTTCAAAAAGTACACAGGGCTCACAAAAAATATAAAACTTGAAATATATGTTTGCATATTTTACATGTGCAACATTATACATTATTTGTGGCAGTGAGACACTTGGAAGCATGCTTTCTAAGAGATGGTAGCACAGTGGTGGCTGTAACCAAAACACATCTTTTCAACTTACACTGTCTCAAAAAGACTCAGGTTTGAAGCTGCATCAAATTAATGTAAAAATACACAAGAAGAAAATGGTATGTGGCACTGACCAAAACATGAAGTTTGCGAGACATTCAGAACATTAAATGCAACACATACAGCAGAAACCTTAATAACGAATGTGACCAACCCGAAACGCCACACATTATGGAATTCTGGCATATAACCTGTCGTACAAATGCTGAATGTCTCCTTGGGATATTGTATGCTACATTTGCTGTACTACTTTACAAACATTGAGCGGCTTATAAGTTTTACCAAACGAGCACAAAGTCCATTTTCAGAAGTTNCCAAAACATGAAGTTTGCGAGACATTCAGAACATTAAATGCAACACATACAGCAGAAACCTTAATAACGAATGTGGCCAACCCGAAACGCCACACATTATGGAATTCTGGCATATAACCTGTCGTACAAATGCTGAATGTCTCCTTGGGATATTGTATGCTACGTTTGCTGTACTACTTTACAAACATTGAGCGGCTTATAAGTTTTACCAAACGAGCACAAAGTCCATTTTCAGAAGTTTTTTTAGGGAAATCAAAGAATTTGTTATTAGAATATTAATGTAATTCAACAGTCAAACACTTTCTGAATAAAATTATATCTTAAAAATTTTTATATTTGACTACTTCTTATTGCCAAAAATGTTAACAAACACCAAACAATGAGTTAGTTTTCCATGCGCTGTAATTGCAAGTAACAGTAATTGATATATGCGGAAAATATTATAATTTTGCTGTACTGTTGGGGAATAAAGTTATTTATTCAGTGTTTGAAAATTGAGTTAGTAGCAATTTGAATTTATTTTCTATATTTTCGATTTTCCAGGTTTATAATTTTATTTCAAGTCGTTCAGCAGTAGCATTAATCATAAGGTGATGCAACAACTTTTTCTTTTACTAGGAAGCTAAGGACACATAGTTGGCTGTTGTAATATGGTGCAACATAAGTAGGATGACAAAGGTCGTGCTGTGACAACGTGATGAGATACACGCCTGTGTTGCGAGGGACGTGTGTGCTATTTTTAGGTATGACAGCATCACGCGACACCCCAATTTGGTAGTTTTCAGTGATGCAATAAAGCCTTGAGAAGATACTTATAGTAGGCATGGCCTCCCTCGTGCCCCAGTTTCTAGAGTAGAGTTCCAGTCAGTGAGAACCCAAGATGGACGTTTGAAAAGTACACACGAGTCGTAGTTGCAACTCACACCGGCAGCACCCACAATCTTTCTTTTTCATATTTTGGAATAACGTCATTATACTTAATTATTTCCGCCAGCGTGAGGGGTCATTCATTCAGGATGCCAGGAGTGTGTTTATTTTCTCTCCCACATTCGTAAATAACCTTGCAATTCAAGCATTATAGACTGCAGAATAATTGATACTGTGATTCTCATCTCATTCCTGCTTGTTTGGTGTGAAGTATTTTATTCATGCCGCTGTTGTAATTGAACTGCATTATTTACTGTGCCGCTGTTATAACTGAAGTGCAAAGTATAATTAAATCCAGTTGAACTATATTTTCAGCTCGTCTAATTATTTTATTTTGGCGCCTTTATAAGCTTGAGTCTCAATGTTCATACTCGACTGAGTTAGGCGAGCTAATGTTCAACTGTGACAACAACTGGCATGTCTCAAAACATTACAGCACTATGTCCACTTTCAGTACCTTCTTATGAAAAAAACAAAGTACACATGTATTTATTACTAAAATNCCTTCTTATGAAAAAAACAAAGTACACATGTATTTATTACTAAAATATGAATTTATTTCTAAAGACGTAAGTCTTTTAAATTAAATGATATGGAAGAGCATGTATGACACCCCTATGTCGCTAAGATGCAAACCAGCATTGTGCCTGAGCACGGTGTGACTCCAGGTAAGAGCCAAGTAAAGTTTTATGGAAAAATAAAGGATTTGGTTTTAAATTATTAATTATTAAAGGTCATAAAAAAATAAATCTTACGTTTCAAAATACTTGATCACAAGTTTTTTAAATGAAGTAATATTCATATCAAAAATGCTGATTCTAGCAAAGCAAGACATGCAGAAAACTGTGTGGGTCGTCAAAAACCGGTAATTAAAACTGTACACAAATCCAAGTCTTAATAATGCAAGCAAAGAGATAAGTTGACACACCCACAAGCAAGATCAATATGGCGAGAGAAG